>VDFB02370861.1:0-29111 GCA_007258455.2 Sequoia sempervirens
CACCTAGTTTTGTATATATTCAAGGTGGTGTTCATTCATTTAATCATCATGTTCATTCCTTTCATTCACACCTTATTTTCAGCAGACTTCGCATCTGATTATCAGCAGACTTTCACATAATATTGGCAGCAGATATTCGCTTCTCTTTAGCAGCAAGTGTTAATCTTTATCAGCAGCAAGTGGTCGCCTTTCTTGACAGTTCAGAGTTGTTGAAGCAGATCAGATTTCAAGAAGATTTATATTCAGTTGTATCAAGAAGAGACTTCTATCATTTATTGTATCAAGTTCGCCCTTGAGAAGGGTCTGATTTGTAAAGCAGATTTCTGCTCTTATTCGTCCTATATATAAGAGATATATGTTGCTGGGTTTTTCTCCCTCGAGAAGGAGGGTTTTCCCAGGGTAAACTGCTGTGTTCATTTGTCTTATGTGTTGCATTATTGATTGCTTACATTTCTGATTTAAAACTAACAGCTAACCTGGTCCAATATTGTGGACTCCAAAAAAGCTTGCTTCAAGTGGTTAATTCTGCTTCAAAGAGTTCCATATAAAATGAATCATAATGATATTGATATTTGTGGTATTTGTAGAGTTCTTGAGACTGTTGAGCATATTTTGTTTGATTGTTTTTATGCTAATGAAATCTGGAACTTGTTTTGTAATGATCAGTTAATTTGGGGTGAAAATGGAAAAGTCAATTGGGAAAAAGTGTTATTAGGAATTGACATTAAATTGGATAAAGAAGTTAATTTTTTTTGGTTTTGCTTGTCGACTGAAATTCTTTGGCACATTTGGAAGGCAAGAAATGAGGATAAGCTTAATGGGTGTAGGAGGATGCTTATTGAGTCTTCAAAAAGACTGACAATGATTAATGTTGCTATGAAGGTAACCATAACCATGGAGCTGTCAATGTTTAAATTCATGAAGCTTTTAGGTGATGGCGCTGTTCGAGTTAACAAAGAGGAAATGAAATATGGCCACACTTGGCACTACAAGAATGAAGACTCTCTAACATTCTTAAAATCTCTAGGCGAGTTCCAAAAGATCTTCAATGAAGTGGCATCTGCTGGTCAGCAAAAGAAAGAAGGTGAAGTTCAGAGAGCCAGGCTTCATGTAAATGAGGGCAATAATCCAATGAAGTGAGATCCAATGAGGATCTTTCTGAGGCTGATGCTGACTGGATGGAGCTAGAGGAGGGCAGTCAAAGCAGGAACCTTTACATCTGTTATGATCACTTCTTTTTTGTATGATTATACACAGCAGCACATAAAGATTGTACTCCCTCTATATTTTGATCTGTTTCTGTAAAAAAGTAATAGTTGTAGCCAAGTACATTGAGGAGCGGAGCATTTTGGAGCGTGTGCTGCACGAGGATTTTTAGGTTTTTTGGCGGGGGAGGAGTCAGTAATCCTCCTCCGTACCAGGAAAGTATAGTTGCATAAGTGCCTTTCAATCTTGCATATCATTTCTCATTACCTTGCCTTTATTTCATGTGCCTTCTCACGTGTGTTATGTATTTGTTGTGTTGGTTATTTGTTGTGGATGTGCCCTATGACCTAGGCTTCACTGAAGAATGATGGAGGGGGCTATGGCCCCCCTCATGCCACTTGAGGCGAAGCCGAGGGATGGGGATGCTATTAAATTTTCTGCGAAAACATTCAAAGATGTTGTGGTTGAGAAAAGAGTGCATCCCACTAGAGTCTAAGTTTTTTGTGTCAATCGGCGACGAGGTAGGTGTGGGAAGCGAGGATGGAAGGGGATAAGATAAGCCGCCTTCTGAATCTTCTAATTCTCTCACCTTCACTCCTAACCCTGGTATGTGGAATGTTATTGATAATGAATGCAGTAAATTAAAGGATATAGCTATTTTCTTCGCGATTGTGGACATTGCAAAACTCTTGGCCTGTAAATATTTGGATGAATGGTTTAATAATGTCTAGTTCAAAAAACTTGGCATTCAATTTTCGTTGTGTAGAATGATACAAAAAAGCCTTTTTTTAATCTTTCTAAAAGAAAAATGCATGCAAGAACAAGTTGTTAAATGGCAATTCTGGAATGTGGGGAAATGTATTTTCAGGGCCATGAGTTGGTCGCCTGATGACAGTTAAGGAAATCCCACCCTTGATTTGGAACTTGCTGGAAGAAGTTTTAACTTTGGCAAGGTGGTTAGGATCGAGGAAACAAAATCCTCCCTACCGCACATGGATGCTAGGGCGCTAGGGCTCTAGTGGCCCTAACACCAGGAGTAGAAATACCGGAAAATATAAAATTCAATCTGAATAACAATATCATCTCCTGTAAAATTGAGGTGCTTGGTGGGATCAATGTGTGCTATCTTTGTAGAAAAGACGAGCACCTAAGAAGGAATTGCCTGATCATTGCAAAAAATAAAAGTGGGTTTTTCCCCAATAATAGCCTCAATGAAAATAAAGACAGGGCTTTAAATTCGGATAAATAAGTGAATATGGAAGACAAAGGTTCGTTGGGGGGAGAAAACCATGTGGTACCTCCAGATTTTGATACTCATTCTGAATGCCCTAATGAGCAGGAGGTTGAAAATGCCTCCCAATCCCCCAAGGGCAATCAGCAAACCCTAATGGGGGTTGTTTGCCACAACAGCAAACCCAAATTCAAACCTTTAATCAATTTGAAGCCCTAATAGAGGATAACAAACCTCAGACTGCTAGTAGTGATAGTAATAATGCTGCCCTAGAAGAGTCGGGATGCAAAGGAGATGGGATTAACATAAGTGTCTCCAACTCAGGTGGCGAGATTGTGAAGGACTTCACCACCAAGATAAACGCAGGGAAAATTGTCATGGATGAAATAAGAAAGAAAATAAGTGAAAACCAAAAATAAAGCAAAGGAAACTATAAAAATAAAGAGGAAGTAATTAAGGAATTTAAATTGAAGAGAAAATTCACTAACCTGAATTTGAATAAAAAGGACTGTTCTCCCATGAGAGATAACAGCAACTGTGTAAAACAAAGAGAATTTGAAAACACCTCATCTCTGGTCAAAAATATAATTTCTGAATTTGAACTTAAAAAGGACCAAGATCATGGTATGCAAGGCAAATATGGTAGGGTAGAACTAGACAACATGCCAAAAGGAGGTGGAAAAAAGGTTGTTGATAATGGCAAGTCTGTAGAGAGCCACCCTCCCATAAGTGCCTCGGATCCCATGAACTTGGACAAAGATGATGTTGGTCAAAATGTAATGGAAGCAAACAACAGTGGGTCGGCTGAAAGTGTAACTGGTGGGATGGCTTTTGTACCAAACAATTCCCCCAAATCAATCTAGGAGAAGAGGGCTATAATGAACAAGATAAGAGAAAATATCTTGTCTGAAGAACAAGGTAAAAATGAAAGCCTAAAGAATCCTGGTGGGGTGGAGTCCAATCAGGACAGATCTCCTAACCATAGCACTGACAATAGGGCTGCTGTAAATTCAAGTGTGCCAACAAACTTAAGTGACGGTCTTGATATCCTAAGTAAAGAATTGGATCCAAAGGAAGAAAAGGGAGCCTCCCCAATAATTTAGTCACAGAAACCCAATCAAGGGCAAGTGGAAAACCCCCCATTGATCAAAATGTGTCAAAAATGAAAAAAGATGGAAGGATGCTATCAATTGGGCGAGGTAGGGGGAGTATCACTAAGCAAAAAAGGAAAAAGACAAGCCTGGTAATTACTAGCCAAAATTCTAAAAGGCTGGAAACGGAAGATATGTTACCTAAATGCTTTGAAAATTTCAGAAATGTTAAAGGCTCCCCAAGCAAACCTATTGACCATGAATCTTCAATGCATTTCATGGAATGTCAAGGGATTAGAATCCTCTGACAGAAAACATATTGTAAGCAGATTTTGTAATATGGAAAAGGAAAAGGATATTGTCCTACTACAGGAAGTGAAAGCAACGGGCTTTGCACCTGAAACCAACCATAAGTTTATATGGAACAGTTCTGAGCAATTTGAAACTAACCGTGAAAAAGGCAAAGGGGGCACTGCAATTCTCTTATCTAAAAAGTGGTCTCAAAATGTCCAAAGTTGGGGTACATCTCTCTGCAATAGGGCAGTATGGATCCAACTAGAAAAGGATGACAGTCTGTTTGGGGTATGCTCTATATATGCCCCTAATGACTATAAAGATAGGATTGAACTTTGGAAGTGGATGAGCAACCTCCAAGACATCCCATGGATTGTTTTTTTTTTTGGGGGGGGGGGGTAGGGGGTTTCAATATGGTGGAGAAAATGGAAGACAAAAGAGGGGGTGTGGACTTTGGATAGAAGGATAATGAGAAGTATTTTTGGCTAAGAATGAAGACTAAATTGAATTTGTTTGATCCCTTGGAAGGCTTGAAAAAAGAAAGCACCAATATCTAGTATACATGGTGCAATGCTCAACAAGGCAGCAAAAAAATATACTGCAGGTTAGATAGATTCTATGTAAACCAATTGCATTTTAGCTTTGACTCAAGGGATGGTGGAAACAAGGTAATTGTATGCCCCTATACACTATCTGACCACCACCAAATCAAAACAAAGATTCTATTGAATGTTTGGGGGGGTGGGGAGGTATAAGGAAAGAAAAAAAGGAGTAATTCATGCTGAACACAAGTCTTTTGAAGGATGTTGATTGCAGGGCTGCCATTGTAACATTGAGGGAAATCAATAAATGGTTGCTCAAGGACAAAAGTGCAATTGAGAGGTGGAATGTAAATGTGGAGGGTTGGAAGAAACTATTCCAGACCATAGGCAAAAAAAGAGCAATTGAAAGAAGGAGGGTTGAGAATTGCCTCCAAGAAAACCTCTTGAATGCAAAGAGTTATCTTCAAAATGATCCACACAATGAAGTATTGGGCAAAGAGCTTGCCTATGCCAAAGATACTCTAAGAAGAATCCAAACAAATCAAATTCAAGGACTCAAGACAAGGGCAAGGTTAAACTAGCTCAACAATGGTGATAAGGGCACCAAGTCTTTCTTCAGATATATTAAAGAAAAAGGCATTAAGGAACATGTTGATCAGATTTGTCAGGATGGTGTCCAACTTACTGATCAGGAGGAAATTAATGGCCAATTCCTGCCATTCTACAAAGATCTCTTCAAGGCAGAAGGTGACAATGAGGATAGCAAAAAGATAGAGACTATTTGAAAAGCATAATTCCAAAAAAGATCTCTATGGAGGATGTTGAAATACTAAGTAGGTAGATTACCAAGGAAAAAATTGAAAAGGCAGTAGCAACCCTGAGTAATGAAAAATCACCAGGGATAGATGGTCTTCCAATTGAATTTTATAAAACCTTCTCAGAGTGGATATGTGATGACCTTCTTTTGGTTTATGAAGAGGCCATTCAGATGGGGTCACTTGGCAGCAAGATAAACAAAGGGCTCATCAAGTTGCTCCCAAAGGAGGGAGACAAAACTCTCATAAAGAACTAGAGGCCCATAACATTGTTGAATGTGTCTTATAAGATCCTGGCAAAGATTATAGCCACAAGGCTAGTTGGTATCCTTCCTAAACTGATTAACAGCACACAAACTAGCTTCATAAAAGGCAGATATATCTTGGAAAATTTAATAACAAGTTGGGAGGCAATGGAATGGGCAAGGCACTCAAGGCAGGAGTCTGCCATGCTACTTCTGGATTTTGAAAAAGCTTATGATAGGGTAGAGTGGACATTTCTAACAATGACCTTGGAAGCTTTTGGGTTCCCTGCCACATTTTGCAAGATGATTAGAACATTGCTGAAGGATGTTGTAGCCCAGGTGGATGTCAATGGCTCCCTAACTGAAGTATTCACTTTGGAAAGGTCAATCAAGCAAGGTTCCCCATTGGCACCTGCTCTCTTTGTTATAGCATCAGATGCCATTCACTACCTACTAAGGGAGGCTGGTACCACACCAAGTATAAAGGGGCTAACACTCCCAGACCAAAGTAACCTCCTGAACCTGCAGTTTGCAAATGATACTACAATTCTAATTGAATTGGAAGAAGGGAACTTGGAAAACTTGGTCAATAAACTCTATTTTTTCTGTTTGGCTTTTGGTGCTAAAGTGTCAAATGCCAAACATATAGTCTTAGGGTGGACAGAAAACCCCCCTAACTGGTTTGGTAAGTTTGGTTTTCAATGGGGAGGTCCTCACAAACAGGTAAGGTACCTCGGCATCCCCTTTTCAATCAGTCCAAACCTCAAAGATATGTGGATGTGGATCAAGGTCAAGATTGAAAAGAAGATTGATAACTAGAATAGACAGTATTTGTCTTTAGCAGGCAGGGTGCAAGTGTGCCCAAAGATCCTATCCTCCTATAGCTTGTATTTTGCCTCTGTTTGGTTATTCAGTGGTTATCAAGTGAATGAACTACAAAAAAGGTTAAGAAAATTTCTGTTGTCAGATGGGAAGAAACAAAAGAAAAAACACTCAATCAAGTGGGACTGGTGCTACTTAGAGAAAAGGCTTGGGGGGTCTTGGACTAAAAGACTTAAGGTTCCATGGAATTGTTCTGGCTGCAAAATGGGTAATAAAAGCATTAGAAGGCACGGAGCCGTGGAAAATTCTTGTGAGGAATAATATTCAGTTGGGGGTACCAAGAAAAGCTAAATCCTGGAAATTGCTACCATTCTGTGACCTGCTTATTGGGAGTCAGCTTATATCTCCTGCTGGATCCAATGTTTTTAAAACCCTGTGGAAGGCTTGGGAGCTTGTCAGAAGCAAAGTGGCTAATGGTCATTTCACCAAAGATAATAATAATACACTATTTGTCCATAGATCAATATGGTGGAACCTACAGCATAAGGGCAAGCCCCTTGCCCTTCTCCAAGGTTGCTCAGCCAAGAGCTGGGCCCAGAAGGGTATCCAAACCTTCAATAACATAATTGATAATGGTCAATTAAAAGACTGGTTATCTCTTAGTATGGAGTATGACCTACCTAGCTCCAATTGGAAGACATACTCTATAATAAGAAAGGCTTGTTAAGAGTTGATCTTCTCTATAGCTTGTAACCAGAACAATGAACAGTATCTTGAACTTAAATGGATTGATAACTCTCCTTTAATAAATATTATATCTAAAATGATTTACAGCACAATAATGAATTCTAATGCTGTTATTGATCATGGCAATAGGTGCTGGGGTGTTAACATCCCAGAGAAGAATTGGCATAATATCTTCATGAATATCTGGTCTAACATATCTGAGCCTAAGAAGGCATGCTTTAGGTAGCTGTTAACTTTACAAAGATTACCTTTTAAGTGCAAAAATACTGGCATTGAGCTGTGCAGCTTGTACAGGGTATCTGAAATGATTAAACATATATTCTTTGATTGTATGTATGCCAGAGAAATTTGGCATTTGATTTGTGATAAGCTTAAAATCTAGAATAATCATGGGGGTATCAATTGGATGTTGATTATTATGGGACCTAATTTTAAATTGGAAAAAGTATATACTATGTTCTGGTTATGTTTTTCTAATGAAATCTTGTGGCATGTGTGGAAGGCAAGGAATGAAGAGAAATATGGAGGATCCATAAGGGTGCTTACTGAGTACACAAAAGGACTCTAATATTGTAACATTGTACTGCAGGTCACACTGACTATGGAGATATCAAGAGGGAAATTTCTGAGGCTGCTAAGCAATGGCATTGTACACATCACTCAGAACGAGATCAAGTCCGAGCATACATGGCAGCAAGGGCAACCCAGCTTAGCTACCTTCATGAAGGCTTTGGATCAATTTCAAAAGGAGTTTAACAAAAAGGCTGATCGCATCCCCATGGAACCCACCGAGGAAGAGTTAATGGCAGCAGAGACCCTGATCAGCTTGAAGAGCATGAACACATAAGGAAATGCTTAATATGATTGTGAATCTGAAAGTGTTTTGTATACCTGCAAGATCGGCTATATATACAGTGAGAAGAGATATAGCATATATGTACAGATGTAAATATACTGATACTGAAGTTTGTTAAGATAACTAGTAGATAGGAGGTAGAAGGATACAACCAAAGTGCAGCTAAATGTAAATGCTGGTATATAATACCGTAGAGATCAGTTATGTAACTTTCTCCAATTTTGAGACCAAACTATCATCAATACAAAAAAAAATATTAATAGCTGTAACCCCCGCCGAATTATTATGAGCATTCTGTCTTATGCTAATACTGTATATACGGAGATGGAATTGGTTGATATATAGCCTGAATGTAACTAACTGGCGATAAGGCATACCTGACAGATTGTAATTTTTTATTATGCTAATCTTTAATACAAAAAATATGTTGGAGCATACGAGCATCCATGTATCATTTTCAAGATTGATCATAACCAAAGAAATATTAGAACTAGAAACTGCCAATGAGCTTCTATTCTTGACTATGTATCATTTCAAAACTTAAAGAGTCAATTTGTAGACATTATTTAAATTTTAACTCTCCAAATCTAATATGTCTTGTCTTTATTATAATGCAAGTTAACTTCCCTGTTGAAGATTAGTGCTTTATAAGCCATCATAGGCAAAAAAGCTAACCTAGAAATATGCAGCCCTAGAAATTCGAAGTATAATTTCTGTAATTTACTATTTAATATTAACAAATTAGAGAACATACGATGCAAAACTGACAAACAGGCAGTTAATGATAAATGACAGGTAAAACTTCCTTCTAAATCCCAAATTGTAATCTCTATGAATCCAAGCATTGTTGCTTTCATTTGCAGAAAACTCATTTCAAATTTTTAGTCTTTTGAAGAGAACAGACCTTTTGATAACTGTGATAAATCAGAAGATGCTTTCAATTTTTTAGTCTTTTGAAGAGAAAAGACCTTTTGATAACTGTGATAAATCAGAAGATGCTATTGGCTGTGATTTCTATGACTTTTTGACAATTTTGCAAAAAGAATCTTTCATGTCATGTTATTTTCGGCTGGTATGCAAGTCTTGAAGTTATTAATGTGGTATATTTGTCAGAAATACAAGCATCTAATCATGCAAAATTCTATCAAGTTTACCTTCATATACTCTACAGTTTTGGGTGCAGCATCGTGCCTGAGAAAAACCCTAATATCCTGCAGTAAACAAGCAGATTTCATATTACAGCATACACAATTGTCACTTTCAATGAGATAAAGTATTCAGTTAATTACATCAGAATACAGACTTGACTTTGACATTTTGTCAGATTTCAATATAAATGGATTCTATGACCGCTACTATACATCTACTTATCCCATCCCTACAGTATAAGGAAATCAGACATAGAGCATAAATACATTTCATCATTGGAATACATTACATGATTTTAGATTATTAGTATTACAAGAACCATTATTTTTAGATATGTTAATCATTCAGCTCCATCTATTAAATCATCGTAGTAAAATTTTAGTAAAGAAAAAATGATAAGCAGCTCCAGGTGATAAGATTGTTACTAGATAATTAAATATGTGGCTTTAAAACAAAGCATAGCGATATAGTTGATCTCCAACTTATATGTTATGATATTTCTTGGAAATAAATGCAAAAATCAAAAAAATAGCAGACCACTTCAAGGGGGTGACCTCCAATAATCATAAAATAATATATGAAGTTATTATTTTGAAGTTATGATTCTTAGAAGAATCTTTTCTCTTTCTTATTTATATGCATAACTATGTAGGGACTCACTCCTTCATCCTAACTAAGTCGTCTTAAGGAATAACTAAAATAATAAATGAAATTATGAAACTATTAAAGTTAAACATGCCAGAAATGCTTATCCTTATTATACTTAGGAATATAGAATATTAATATCATAACATTCCCATCCCCTTAAAAAAAGCATTATCATCAAACTTAGCAACTCAAGAATTTTTTCTATAAATTGTTCATCATTCCATGTTTAACTATAGATAAAGATGTCATTAAAGAATACCAACACCATCTTTTTAAGGAATGGGTGGAACACTGAATTAATGAGGCTTTGAAAAGTTAATTGGGCATTAGTGACACCAAATGACATAACAAGAATTTATAATGGCCCTCATGTGTTTTAAATGCAATCTTATTTATATCATTGTCCTTTAGTTGAAGATGGCAATCTAAATGTAAATATAACTTAGTAAAGAAAAGTACATTATTTAATTCATCAATAATTAATTAATAATAGGAATATGAAACTTATCTTTACAAGTTATCTTGTTGAGTTCCTTGTAATATGGGCACATTCTCCAAGGCTCATCCTTCTTGTTAAGCATAGTTATTGGGAATAAATAGGGATTTTTGTTAGGATGAACAATGATTCCTGCTACTAAAACAATGGCACGATCATGGTCTTTGATTGGGGGTAGACCCTTGGATTCTTGAAATAAATGTAGATGTTATTGAATGATCTCTTGAATCTTTGATTGATCTTGAGTTTTTACATATTGTGCTTCAAAAAAATGTTGTTCTACTCCTATGCTACAAGAACCTTTCTTAAGTAATTTATCCATCCTATGGGAGCTAATAATTTGATTCAGGTGGTGATTGTATCCCTATAAGTTTTTTTTTTCCCATGTGTACTAAAAGACATGAATAATTCTTGAAAATTGAAGGAAATTATTCCCAACTATTTAATTGCACTCCTAAAACTACATCTACTCGTTCAATTGGGATAGCAAACGTTTCTAAATCTGGGTGATAATCCCATTGAGAGTTTTATATAATAGCATTTAACACCACAAGAGAGTTGTTTCCCATCAACTATCAAGACCTGGAAGTTAGAGATTGGATATACAAAACAATTGAACTCATTACCAAATCTTCTATCAATAAAGTTGTGTGTACTACCTATATCAACCAACACTGTCAGCTTTCTCTTTTTCATAAAACCAAACAGTGGTGTGTTTATGCCATTCAATGCATGTAGGGAGATAATAGCATTTTCTTTCTCCTCTAGATTTGCATGCTCCAATTACATATTTGGTTCTCCTATAGCTACTTCTCCCTCTTCTTCAACCTCATGCTCAATAATCATTAGTCTCTTCTCATTATTACCACACTTATGATCCCTAGACCATTTGCTATCACAATGCCAACATAAGCCTTTTTCCTTTTTCTCTGCCTCTTGTTTGAGAAGAGAGCTTAATTATTTGTCTTGGGTTAAGTAAGTTGCCCCCATTTTTGTTAATTGGATTAGTCACATTTCTGAAAATAATATTGATATTCATGATTGGATGATTTACAAAAGGAGACGAAGGCTCCTTATAAAGATAATTACAAGACGATGTTTCTAAAAAGAAACAATCATAACTAAAGCTAAAAAACAGGAAATTGCTAAAACGAACTAAAGCTATGACTAATTAAAACAAAGATAACCATTAATATTACATTATTTAATATATTTAATAATTTATATCTTTCCATCCTATGGTTTGATCTTGTGTGGACCTTCTCGTGGTGAATTTTTGTTGTTCACTACGCAATGTTTGTTCCATAGCTTTTCTAATTAAACAAACTAACTAACTAACAAACTTCATATTTAATTTGGTCATTAAGTCCTTTGATAAAGATTTGTAGCCTCTGATAAGGTGTCACCTCATGAGCCTGAATTGCTAATCTTATATGCTCAACATTATATTCAACTACAGAGTTTAATTGTTTTAAATTTGATAATTGGATAATATCACCTCCCTTCTATGGTTGCTTATAGAGGGTTGCTAATTCATTACTAAGCTCTTTCCAAGTAAGCGTTTTTCCTTGCTTGTCACTCATCCTCCATTGGTACCATTGATAAGGTTTTAATTCTAACTATACCAAGGCTATGTCAACCATTGCATTGTTTGGTATATTATAAAGTTTTCATCGTCCATCCGCATGATTGATTCATTCCAATCTATCACCGATAATGATTTATCCCAATCCCTCGACTCATTCATTGTATCGCACCCATTCTTGGACGGTCCCGAATTCCAACATTTGACCCATTCAATCATCCCCTCATCATTCAAGAATATCCCAATTCCCAGCATCATCCATTTGTTCTCATTCCCTATTGTCGTTAATTGTTCATTAAATCAATTATCAAAACGACCAAAACCCAAAGAACTCCTATATCAATTAATCATCATGGACCAAAACGAATCATTATCATAAAGTCGAAAACAAAGAACATTTCCAGACGCATTCGACTCAAGAATGATTTATGGGTCAATCCATCATTCGATCATCCATCTGGACATCTGGACTCTTGATTCCTAAAATTCGATCAATTATCCAAATGTTCATCCCATCAACCGATCCGATTCAATCGGTATCGTCGTCATATTGATCCCGTCTCACCATTCCAAATTCGATGGTTCCATCTGGAAACTGATCGAAATATTAATTCGTTGCTCATTGATCATCTCATCCTTCAACATAACATCTCGACATGAAACTCCGACGACATTCTGCCGAAGTCACCCATCATCTCATTCATGGATATCCCGATATCGATTCTCATTGAACCAATCTCTGGATGCCCAGAACGATCGAGCCAGTTTAATCTGTTTAATGTTACTTCCATTCATCCAATCCGATCCAAAACATACCATAATGATATCGACTCATCCTGATATCACCACATACCGTCCCCATCTGCAATCATATCCTCCCCATCACTCACCCACACGAACGCCCAATACCCAAAACCGCAGCCGCACAACGCCATCCCATCCCTACACCACCGGTACCTAATCACACACCGTTTATTTCACAACTCATGCCGCCACCCGTCACCCATTCGGCAACTCTTCCACCATACCAAAATCCAAAAAGAGAATTGCATTGCATTTAGATCATTGTTTAGACATCATAGAAGTCCTTTGAAAGCATTTAAATCATATTTGGCATCAATCCAAGCAAACAACAACAAACTGAAACACCAAACAGCAAGTGAAGACCTTGCACACCAACTGTTTGACAAAATTACAAGGGCAGCAAATTGAAGTGTTTTGAGTCAGATTGGGTTAGGCTCATTACAGGTGGTGGACAATAAAGAGGGTCCTTGGATTCAATATTTGTAAAGAAATCCTCTAATCCTAAAGATGACATGGTTTTAGATGTGTTTGCATTTTTATCTATATATTAAGGAAAGATAGTGTCTAGTGTGAGTTGTAAACATAAAACTTTAGAACATGGGCTATGACAAAATTCGATGTTTGTATTTTGACCAAATTTTGACCGCTAAATTATTTTTTTAATAATGATTTATAATAAATAACCATAGCTATTTTTTCAAGATATTTTTTAAAATGTAAAAAAATTCCAAAAATTTTGACCTAACATTGACCACTAGATTATGGAATGTTTTTGGTCTCTAAAAAATAAATTACAAAGAACGAACCTAACCTAATTTTTCATAAGCTTTCCAAAAATATAAAAATATTTAAAAATTTCCAAAATTTGCAGCTTGTAAAGCCAATTAATGAAAAAGCAAAAAAATTAGATTGATAGAGAAAAAGGCTCATTTCACGAATTTTGTATTTTGAGGTGATAAATTAAGCATGGCAGTCTATAGTATATACTATATACTATATACATATGTAAATGCTGTGGTTCTCTGTTATATAGAGTTTATAGTCTTGCTTTTTATATGCGACTTTTTCTCCTTTTGGTGATATAGAAGAATCTCTATGCTTGTATGCTCCAAGACCTAACATGGAAGAATACAGAGGGAGGCCATTTATCCGCTTGAATTTAATCAACTTTCTATTGCAGTGAACAGATTCAGGATTGATTCACTACTTGCATTGATCCACAAGCAGATTCGAGATCATACCTATCTTGCGACTGGATCAATATTCCTACCACAATAGGAAAAACCCCAAGCCCACCCAGTGACACTCCACCTTTGCCCCCACCGACCCCCTGCCTCCATTTCTATAGCTGGCTAGGGCCACTGACTTTGCTTACATTCCCACCTGCTGCTCTCGTTTCACAAGTTTCCTTACCATTCGAACTATTCTTTCAGAGCCCTATCTATAGTGGGAGATCCATATATCTATAGGGTAGGGGGGTATTCCATGATTACTTGCTTATTCCTATTACACCATGATTGCTTTCTATTCCCACAGTGGTAGATCTGAACATGCTTCAGTGTTGACTGTTCCTTGCTTGACTTCCCAATCACAGATCCTGTCCAGGATTATAAAACAAAAAGCCTCCCCCTACTTTTTACCGTTATCACTCCAAATTTCTGTTCTTGTGCCTACTTTTGATGCCACCTAATGATTTCTGCAGGCAGATGAATAATCCCTGATTTATAAAGCAATTTCAGAGTATACTGTCAGTGATTATCAGGCACTTCAGCACATCTTGGGATACTACATATTGCTTTGAAAGGAAGGTTGCAATGCAATTTATTTCTTTACAATCTCAATGCATTTCCAGGAAAATAGATGATTTGCAGCTCAGTGGTTTGATTCTCTCTCTGTTTGGAAAGGATACATGTTTCAGTTTTCAAAGGTGATAGCTAAATCTTCACATCTGTGTTGTCTCAATTGCCCCTTGGCTTCATAATTTCTCTGCCATTTTCTTGGTGGAAGATTTTCAGTGAGAATCAGTCAGCAGAATTAAAGACTTTGCTGCAAATCCCATCTTTTATCCATTTTGTCTTGCATGCCCTATAATTCTTTACTCAGTGTGATGCTTTAAGGTTATAAACTTAATGCAAATGCCAATTTTATAGTCATTAGTTTAATTAGTACTTTGCCAGCCCTGAGTCAAATGGCTTTCCGGGTGGCTATATGTAAACAAACTGCAAAATTTATTTTCCTAGTCAGGGGCCCCAATAAATTTTCCATTTGGTTTACCTACCAAACAATAAGATTTAGAGTTAACTTCAATATGTACGCTACAACCTTTCTTAAAATAGTGAAACACACTAGCTAAAAGCCTAAAACTCTTCATAGAAGTTTAGCATTTATTTGTGGTGATACATATCTCAAACATATTTGAATTAAGGATTCAGTGTCACTTAGTAGTTTTAAATTGTATCAACTCTGCAATGATTAAATGTCTATTTGCTTCATACAATTAGAGAGTGGGTCAATTAAGTTTTTGCAGAATGCTGAAATCCTTTATCAGTCTCGTGATTATATTCTTGATAGTAATTTTGCTGATTGCCATAGTGGAGTTTTCTTCTAGTTAAAATATTGCCATTTTTGTCACTTTTGCAAGGCACGTTCATTCAAAAGAAACAATGGCAGATGCCATGCTAATCTGAAATATGATAACGTCCACTTCTTATCCACTTTCATACAATAAACATCCAAGACATACAAACTGCCAACAACTCAGTCCCAGATAGTGTCAATGCATTACTACAATATTAGATGAATTCATTTATTCAATTTCATATTTTTTTTGTGAAATTCAGATCCATGCTTACTTGCTTTCACTCTCTCTTTACAAGCAAGAAATACTGTAATACATTCAATATCTCAGTAGAGACTGACCCTGAAGATGGTCATCTAAATCATAGCCTTTTTGATATTGTAAATAATTCATACCCCATAACGAGTTGAAAACACCATCACCTCTGAACGAGTCACTGCAGTACAATTTGAAATATACAGAGAATCAGCATCAGAACTATTTTAACTTTAAGTTTGGCTAGAGAATCCCTATGAGAGATGACATTCTAATGCCACCCAACGCCCCATAACTTCTGATGCTGTTTAAAGTAAATTCCCGCTAAATAACATAAATGATACAATCAGTGAAATATGAAATATGAACAATAAAAATAAATTTCACCCAAATATTTTTTTTACTTCAAACTGAAATATTCTGTTACAATAACAAATGATGGTCAGGCAGGACTCAGAAACATTACCATTTGACCTTGTAATAATTCTTGTGAAATCAAATTCCACAAATCATGGCATTATGTGATTCTTTAAAGATTATCCATTGTAGTAATGCCAATCCATCTTGACCACATATGCTTCAGATATGGATGTAAAGAATCATCTATTCTGTGAATTTGAACTTCCATCCTTTCAATTTGTTAAAATTATAGAGTTCACCATTTGATGGAATGCATCCACAAAGTAACATACCAATAAGCAGTAGAGGCAGAATAATTGTAAAGTAAGATGATGTCCTTGATGCTTTATACTAACATTTTGTTCAGTTATTTAGACAGACGTAAATTCCATTAACCTCTGCATTATAAATTAGGCGTGAAGATATTTATTTTGGCAGGAACTGATTGCCAGTAATCTATCACCAAACAGACAGAAGCACAGGGAAATAGAAAAACTACGGCTAAAATAGCAGAGATAATGCTTATGAAAGTCTAATAGCATCTAAGGGGATGAAATCACGTGCTTAAAGCATCCCAAGTTCAAATCCCAAAGTGGCACCTAAGGTGAAATTCTAAGAGGTGACTCTTGATTTTCCATTATTTTGCTTCTAGTAGTAATTTATAAGTTGTTGCTCTTAAGGAGCTGAGTAGTTGTATCAGTTGGCTCAGATGATCGTTTGAGTTATATTTGAGGACTATCATAAATATTTATTTTTTAAAAGTCTAATAGTCACCTACATGTGTAGACAAAGATTTATGAAAGGCATCCATTTGGTTGTGGAGTAATGATAAAACGACGCATTCAGGGAATGACTCGAGATTAAAACCTCACATCGCAATAAGGCAACCCACAACAGGCAGGTGTAATAACAAATCCAAGACTGGGGCCTATTGATCCCTCGAACCAATCTGGCCCCAGTTATGCTCCCAGTTATCCTTAAACAAAATTAATTATAAAAGATTGAGAGAGAAAGAGCGCTGCTCATGAAACTGGAGACTTAAACACTACCGCACACTTGTGCACTAAGTTAATACACAATTGAAGTTCAGTTGCAATGTTATATTAAGTATCAAGGACACAATCCAACTCTTACACTAATGAAATTCAATTAATCATAGTGTACATATCAGCGCTTAAATTGCAGAATTAGGTTAATTATTATTTCCTGTCTTTCATTTGTAGAATATAAGGAAAATGGAGGGTGGGGAGAATGTGAGCAAAAGGAAAAGTTTTCTTTCCCTTATGGCCTGCAGATAGTAATTTTGTTGCTTTTCATCATATGGAGAAGAAAATGCCATAAATTTAGATGGTACCTAACCACTATAAAATAATTTCCCATAAATTGTCCGCACCAATTTGACCTAATACCAAGCATGCTTAATTGCAAAGGATGATGCAGAAATCATTAAAGAAATTCAGTCATTCACAATCATATAGTCAAGCATTTTCAGCAAATCTATACACTAATAAATAACCCCAAGTGGAGAAGCAATCCCGAAATGATATTACACGGATTCAACTAAAATATATACAACCCACAACCAAAATTCGTATTATCTTTAAAATCCACATGATTTTGTGAGAATAGAAACCAAGCCTAGTCTTCCTTTCCCAAACCCTTCAGAGAAATATCAGTTGACATAGACGACTATTACACCAGAGTTAAAAATTGCATAATATTGAGAACTTTCAGATTCAAATGTAATCCTACTAATGCTTGGCAAACCTGGATTTTGTTGATTGGGTTTGAAAGGGCCCTCTGAGTAGCCCTCAAATGCTGTGTTTCGCGAGAACGTTGCCGAAGCATTTAACAAATATTGAATGGCCAAAATGCGAAAAATCGATACTAATACTTTTTTGTTTATAGGATTCATTATATCTGTTGTACGTATGATTTCCATTGTGTTTTCATTTGGTTCTGCTTAGCTTGTTGAGAGTTGCAGGCAACAATAATGATGGACACTGTACAGTAAGGTCTAGATTCATTATAGAAAGCTCCAAAGAGCTCGGAGTGCGTACACAGTCCCTACAGTTATTTCAGTCTCTTAATTTTCAATTAAATTATAACACAGCTCAGTTTCCTCTGATGTCTTCTTCGATCTATAGACAGATCGAGAACAACATTGGTTCAATCAAAGTGGGATCAGTATAGAATTATTGACCATTTTCTAATTTGTTATTTATGTTATTTTATATTTGTCATTAATGTTCCGACTTGTGGTTATACAATTGGAGGGGGCTACAATAGACTATCAAATAAAAATAATAAAAAGGTTCTAACCTTGCTCCCTCCTTCACTTGGTCTACCTCTATAACTATGTTTGTCTACTTTGTTGTTGGAAATGATCCAACATCTTGATACACTTGCATTTCAAATATGTGTGTGATCTTTAACAAGAAGAACAAAGTACTTACATCTCAGGGATATGGTTTAAACAAAGAAGAACAAAGTACTTGCATTTCATGTATATGGTCTTTAACAAGAACAAAGATGATTGTGGTGACAGCCATTGCTTTTAGCAAATGTAGAATTGTGTTATGAAAATGCACTCTACTTCTTCATTAGAAATTTATACTACAATGGTTAAGACATTGCAATTTATTGTTCTATGCATATTTTTCTCTTATGTTTTATATTAGCTAGTAAGTCCATTGAAGATGTCAAAGTGATCCCAGTAGAAAAAAAAACTAATAATATATAAATAAAACACACGTTAATCTAAATAAATAAATTAAAATTCATCATATATAAAACTAAACACATTATTTGTATCCAAATAAACAAGTAATTAAAATATTTTTATTTAATTGAAACATTGATTTTGTTTTAACTATATTGGTTTTAAAATTTGATATTTGATTCAAAAAATATTAATAATCTATAGAAAACTCATATATATAGTTTAAAATTTTATATTAATTATTATTATATTTTTAGAAACTCTTAATTACTAATTATTATATTTAAAAAATAAAATAAAATATTTATTAACAATTTTGACAATAAATTTAATGACATTTTACATATTAAAATTTAAAAATATAATTGTGGATGGTTGGGTGGGTGCCACCTCACAAGGGATTGTGTGAGGTGGTCGTTGTGTTGGCAGTTGAGTGGGCGTTACTCTAGACTCTTTGACGGCATTGGCAATCATTCCCAAGCAGTGTCTATACTTGTCAAGTCTTGTCACACATTTCGCATATGAAACGGTGGTATACGGCTTCTTGTGACACATCTTCTCAAGGCATTCATTTTAGGTGGTGTGGTCGGGTTTTTATGGTTGCTTTGTGTTGGCAAATTGACACATTTTTTATTCCCTCGCCGCCTTGTTCACAGTTTTATTTGGTGGTAGCATTGTGTTGTTATGGCAAGGTTTATCCTGCAAGTTTCGACCAAGGAATTGGAAATGAGTGGTATGGACACCCCTGTTCAACTTCGTAGTTCCAAATGGCAGATGGCTTTCTTAGGCCCGGTGACTTCTCTACAATTGAGTCGGATTATGCACCATCCAAATTATCTCACTTTCGATGCGATAAAAAGCATTATAGGGAAGGGTTTCATGGCGGTGCCAAAGGCTACAGCCTCGATACCAACATTTCGTCAAGGGTGTTGGCTAGGTTATTAGACGTGAATTCATGTTTCCAAGTGTAAAGGGGACTGTAATGTCTCATTTCTAATCACCACCAAAAGATCGATTATTTTAGCCTTTATTTATTCTCGAGGCTAAAATTGGAGAAATATGGGAATAAATTATTAAATTAATTATTTATAAAGTCATCTCAAAATTATAATATCAAAACGTGATTTTATATTTAATTAATTTAATATTAAGTGACTAAACAAAATAATAAATCATAAAGTCACTTAAGTGAATAAAATAATATTTTAATCTAGAAGCTTCCTGGAGACTTGCTAAAAATTCTTTATAACGAGTTTTTGTTCTTGCATTTGAGCATCTTGGTTGTTGACAATTTTTTTACTACATTGTTGAAGTTGAATGCTTTGCTTGTTCATTCCCAGCCTTCGTTTGTGAAAGACCAAACCTAGCTGGTTACTTCCAATTTTGCTTGTGAAATATCAACCCTAGTTTGGAATATTGAGGAAGTTATTTCAAACTTTCTACTTGCGTTTCATTGCTCAAAATTTAGTGGTCATTGGCCAAATTTTGTCTTGGAGAGGAAAATCGATTCAAGGAGATAATAACAGATTTGTTGGATAATTTTTAGTCCATTGAAATGGACGATTTTGCTTGAGGAAGGATGGCTTGCTTGGAAGGGACAAATTTGATTTGGTTGATCATCAAAGTTCAAAATTTTGTTGCAAGCTAGGCGCACTTATGGCAAGGGCGATTTTGTGAATGGAAGCTCCAAAAATTCTAGAAAAATTAAAAGAAGGTTGATTTGTTTAGGGAAAGGTTGGCGCATCATTTTGGAGGCCAAACAAAGCTTCATCAAGGAGATTTGAATTGGTTTATGGTTGTTGCGAAAAAATAGGTTCCTTTATTTTGTCATTGCATTGTATTTTGGTGTCTTGGTATCATTTAGGAGATAACAATTGATTTAATCAACTCATGATCATTGTAGTTACAGTCAACATATGACTAAGGAGTTTGCATTGTAAGGTTGTAGCAATTATAATTGAATTGCATCTTGGTTTTAGAAATTATGTTGAATGCAATACTCATATTCCAAGTTTGATTGTATATTAAAATTTGATTGTAATTCTTCATAATACTGCAATACAATATTGGAGATATAAGGAGTTTTCATGGCATCTATTTGACAAAATGTCTCTCATTTGTAATTGCATTACTTGTAATTAGTTTTCATGCCAAGTGTTTGTGAAAATGTCTCTTGGTTGTAGGTGTGCATTTGAATTTAGAAATTCATTTATATGCATTTGAAAAACACAAAAAGAGTTGCAAATCATTCTAGATACTTGTTTAGTGGTCTTTGCAATCTTTTCCAAGCATTTTTACATCATTGGAAAGCATCAAAAACATACCCACAAAAAATTGAAAACTCAAGATCAACAAGTAAAGAGTTTGTGAGAGAAGTGTTTGATAATATTCCTTGAGGAAAACTTAGGCCAGATTTTGCTAGGAAGATTACGGTGGTTTCCAAGTGTGAACATTGTCATTTTGGTCTATCCTTCTCCTTTAGGTGAAAAATCCTAAAGTGTTAGAGGGCTCTTAGCTACCAAGATTTTTGTTTCACTTTAGTGAACCTAATGTTATTCCTTGAGGCAAAAAAAAATAGATCAGAAGTTGCAAGGGATATTACATTGGTATCAGAGCTTAAGTTCACGCCAGCCTGTAAGGGTTCATGAGTGACAAAGAAAAGAGATACGTAGCAAGAGAAGAAAAGAAAGGGGAAAAACATTGGCAGCCACCATAGGTTCCAAAAGGAGATACAATTTCTGATTTCTTGAGAAAGCATTGGGAAAGTGAAGGAGATTCAGTTACACAATGGGTGAAGGTGGTAGTGGCAGCCCTAGGAAAGAAGATTCAAGTGATGCACTATTGAGGGAACATCTAGCAAAACAAAGAAGAAAAAATCAGCATTTAGAACAAATGATGAACATGTTGATAATAAATTCAATTGGTAATAATAACAATACTAATGGAGAAAACAATGGACATGGAGACAACTCAGTCAATAATAACAAGGTCCCTAATCACCACTCCACACAAAGTGGAACAAGACCCATGATGCATGTTTTCCCAGCTAGAGAAGAGCAACCTAAAGTAAACAATGAACTCTCAATACTTGAGCTTCAAGATCAATTTAGACAAGATTGGGTAGTTGTTGGTTTCCAATAGGATATGTCTCTAAAAGAATACATGGACCTAAGAATGAGACATAGAACAGGTAGAGGTAACAAGGAGCAACACAATAATCTCGGGAGAAAGGTGGGAAAATTGAGTTTGACTTATTTTGATGGTTCAGGGAAGACTATAGCACGAGCTTGGGTGCAAAAGGTGGACACTTACTTTTAGCTTAATCCTATGTCTAAGGAGGAAGCAATTAAATATGCTACCATTCATTTAGATGGGATTGCACATGAATGGTGGTACCACGGTCTAGTCACAATGGGTCCTGATCAGATTATCTCTTATGCAGAGTTTACTGAGCGGTTGATTGAGAGGTTTGATGTGAAAGATCCAGAACTCCATTTCAAGGAGTTAGCACAACTGAAATAGTAGGGTTCATTAGACACATACATTGTTGATTTTCAGAGGTTACTTGTTTTTGTGACTGATATTTCAGAAAGGAGATTGTTGGTCCTATTCATGGATGGTTTAAAGGATCCATTAAGAGGTTGGGTTAAGGCTCTCAACCCTACTTCACTGCAAGAAGAAATCAAGAAGGCTAGAGACATGGAGTCTAGCAATCAGGGCAGCAAGTACTCAAGCAACCAAAAGAATAAAAATACTCCCCATACTTCATTTTCTAAGGATAAGGGAAAGAAGTCTTTCTCTAAGGATAGCCAGGGAAAGAAAAAATCTTTTGATGATTTCCGCAGGGAGTGTAGGGAGAAGGGCATATCTATCATTGTAAGGAAAAATGGGAAGTTGGACACTGTTGCTTGGGAAAATGGAAGGCTCATCTCATTGAGGTAGTGTTAGATTGTGAGAGTGAGGAGGAGCATGGACATGTGGATGTGGATAGTAGTAGTTCAGATGAGGATCAACCTCATGAGGATGTTGGCAAGAGTAGAACTGTTGTTACTATATCAGGCACACCGAGGTTTAACTCTTTTAGAGTTAGAGGATCTGTTCAAGGGCAAGACATTGCAGTTTTGATTGATAGTGGGGCCACCTACAATTTTATTGATGCAACATTGGTGGAAAAATAAAAGTTTTCAACTGAGGAGTTTAAGGGTTTCAATGTGATGGTGGGCGATGGATTCAATATGTCTTGCACATGAAGAGTTTCGCAGTTGCCTATCACAATGGGCAATTATAAAATTATTGATGATTTCTATGTGGTGGATTTGGGTGATACCCATGCTATTATTGGTGTTTAGTGGCTACACTCACTTGGGAAATACACTCAGAATTTTTAGACCATGGAACTTAAGTTCTGAACTGTAGATGGTAGGAGAGGTGCTCAGGGGCATGACAATGGGAGCACCCAAGATGGTGTCAACAAAACGCATGGAGAGTATTTTTAGAAATGGGGACATAGCATAGGTAGCAGAGTGCTTGATTACCAACAAGGAAACTTCAGACACCGAACAACCATATAATGTTGATATTCATGAATTATTGGGGAAGTGTGATAGGGTTTTTGGGGAGATACCACTAGGGTAGCCACTAGATAGAGGCTTTGAGCATACTATTGAGTTGGAGGAGGGGGAAAATCTAGTAATTACTACCCCCTATCGTCATCCTAAGAATTTTAAGGATGAGATTGAAAAGGCGATCAAGGAATTGTTACAAATGGGACATATCATACCGAGTTCCAGCCCCTTTGCATCTTCAGTGGTGTTAGTAAAAATGAAGGATGGGACAATGTGGATGTGTATTGAATACAAAGCTCTCAATAAGAAGAGCATTAAAAATAGATATCCCATACCTAGGATCAATGAGCTCTTGGATGAGTAACATGGTGCAGTCTATTTCTCCAAGATAGATCTTTGTTCAGGGTACCACCAGATCAAGGTTCAAGAGCAGGATATCCATAAGACCGCATTCAGGTGTCACTATGGGCACTATGAGTTTTTGGTGATGCCATTTGGATTAACTAACGCACCTGCCACATTCCAGTCATGTATGAATCATATTTTCAATAAACAACTACGTAATTTTCTCCTAGTATTTTTTGATGACTTGGTCATTTACAGTAAAACTTGGGAAGATCACTTGAGACATTTGGATGAGTTTTTGACTATTATGGGAGAGCAGTCATTATACGCTAAGGCCTCGAAATGTGAATTCGGTCTAAGAGAGATAATCTACTTGGGGCATGTGATTAGTTCAGATGGGGTACAAGTTCATTAGGAGAAAATACTGGCAATATTTGATTGGCCACCACCCAGGACACTCACAGAGTTGAGGGGATTCTTTGGATTATGCAGTTATTATAGATGGTTTGTGAAAGGATTTTCACTGTTGGGAGCACCCTTGATAGATTTGACCAAGAAAGGTGCATTTAGTTGGTCTGAGGAGGCACAACGAGCTTTTGATAAGCTCAAGGAGGTGATGAGCAGTTGCCCAGTTGAGCAGTTGCCCAGTTTTGGCACTTCCAGATTTCACACAGCCATTTGTTTTGGAGTATGATGCCTTGGGTGAAGGCATAGGAGTAGTTTTGATGCATAACCAACATCCTATAGCTTTCAAAAGTTGTAATTTGAGGGACCCAAAGAGATTATACTCCATCTATGATAAGGAGATGCTCGCCATCATGCATGCCTTGGTGAAATTTAGGCAATATCTAGTTGGAGCAAAATTTGTGGTGAGGACCGACCAAAATAGCCTTAGATACTTCTTGGAGCAAAGGGATTTGAATGAGAGGCAACAGAAGTGGGTTAGTAGGATACAAGCATATGATTTTGATATAGAATATGTGAAAGGGAAGAAGAACATTGTTGTAGATTCCTTTTCTAGGAGGCCTTCAACTTGCTCACTTTCTGAGATTTACGCAAATTGGAAATCCCTCTTATTGGTGGAGTACTCCAAGAATAAGTTTGCTTGTGAGGTGATGGATGGGTTGGTACAGGATGATAGGTATCGAGTGATTGATGATGTGATCTTCTATAAGGACATGATATACTTGGTGTCAGAATCCAAATTAAAGGAGAAAATACTTCAAGCTTCGCATGACACTCTATTAGCAGGCCATCAGGGCTACTTTAAGACATACAGGAAGGTGAGAGAGGTTCTCATGGAAGGGCCTCAAGGAGTATGTCTTGATACATGTCAGGGAGTGTGGGACTTGTCAACAGAACAAGTTTGAGCTTTCACAGCCAACAGGCTTATTGTAGCCCTTGCCTATTCCTGAGAGGAAGTGGGAAAGTATATCCATGGACTTCATCACGTGTCTACCCAAGGTTCATGGGAGAGATTGCATCTATGTGGTGGTGGATCAGTTGATGAAGTATGCTCACTTCTTCACCATACCGACAAAGTATAGGGCTCCATAGGTTGCTAAGTTATTCTTTAGAGAGATATTCAGGCTACATGGTTTACCAAGATTCATTGTTAGTGATCAAGATAGTAGATTTTTTAGCGTATTTTGGTGGGAGCTATTTTGATTGGTAGGCATTGAATTGACACCTAGCACAAGTTACCATCCACAAAATGATGGTCAAACCAAGATTGTGAATAAATGGTTGGATGGTTACTTGCGCAACTACATCTCGGGGCAACAAAGAGCACGGGTTAAGTGGTTGCACTTGGGGGAATACTGTTACAACACCACTTACCACATGTCTATTGGGATGCCACCTTTTTGGGCTCTATATGGATATGACGCACCATCATTTATGAATTTGGATTTTAGGGAGAGTAGAGCTCCTAAGGACAAGAATTGGATCTAGGAGAGCCAGGACATCTTGAGGGCACTTAAGGACAACCTACAAACAACACAAAATTAGCAGAAGACTTATGTAGATAGACACAGGGTTGAGTGTAGCTTTGAGGTGGGGGACATGGTCTACCTTTGATTGCAGTCCTATAGACAATCTTCATTGAAGAGAAGTGGTGCAGAGAAGCTTCAACCTCGATTCTATGGGCCATACAAGATTATCAGGTGTGTGGGAGAGGTTGCCTAAGAGCAGCAAGATCCATAATGTGTTCCATGTTCCGTGTCTCAAGAAGACACTTGGTCATCAGGTTACTTCTTCAACATTGCTTCCACCTTTGGATGAGGAGGGTCATTTGGTCCTCATTCCTGAGGAGATCAGTGGTACACGTGAGAAGAAGTTGAGGAATAGGGTGGTGAAGGAGTTCTTGGTGAAATGGAAATATTTTCCAATAGAAGATGTTACATGGGAAGGCAAATATATTTTGGAGCATCCTAGCTTGCAATTGTTTGAGGGCAAGCAATTCTGGGAAGGGAGGATTGTAATGTACCCTCTCTAATCACCACCAAAAGATCGATTATTTTAGCCTTTATTTATTCTCGAGGCTAAAATTGGAGAAATAAGGGAATACATTATTAATTTAATTATTTATAAAGTCATCTCAAAATTATAATATCAAAACGTGATTTTATATTTAATTAATTTAATATTAAGTGACTAAACAAAATAATAAATCATAAAGTCACTTAAGTGAATAAAATGATATTTTAATATAGAAGCTTCCTAGAGACTTGCTGAAAATTCTTTATAATGAGCTTTTGTTCTTGCATTTGGGCATCTTGGTTGTTGACATCTTTTCTACTACATTGTTGAAGCTGAATGCTTAGCTTGTTGATTCCCAGTCTTCGTTTGTGAAAGACCAAACCTAGCTGGTTACTTCCAATTTCGGTTGTGAAATATCAACCCTAGTTTGGAATATTGAGGAAGTTACTTCAGACTTTCTACTTGTGCTTCATTGCTCAAAATTTAGTGGCCATTGGAAAATCGATTCAAGGAGATAATAACAAGTTTGTTGGATAATTTTCAGTCCATTGAAATGGACGATTTTTCTTGAGGAAGGATGGCTTGCTTGGAAGGGACAAATTTGATTTGGCTGATCATCAAAGTTCAAAATTTTGTTGCAAGCTGGGCACACTTATGGCAAGGGCAATTTTGTGAATGGAAGCTCCAAAATTTCTAGAAAAATTCAAAGAAGATCGATTTGTTTAGGGAAAGGTTGGCGCATCATTTTGGAGGCCAAATAAAGCCTCATCAAGGAGATTCGAATTGGTTTATGGTTGTTGTTGTGAAAAATTAGGTTCCTTTATTTTGTCATTACATTGCATTTTGGTGTCTTAGTATCATTTAGGAGATAACAATTGATTTAATCAACTCATGATCATTGTAATTACAGTCAGCATATGACTAAGGAGTTTGCATTGTGAGGCTGTAGCAATTATAATTGAATTGCATCTTAGTTTTAGACATTATGCTAAATGTAATACTCATATTCCAAGTCTGATTGCATATTAAAATTTGATTGTAATTCTTCATAATATTGCAATACAATATTGGAGATATAAGGAGTTTTCATGGCATCTATTTGACAAAATGTCTCTCATTTGTAATTGCATTACTTGTAATTAGTTTTCATGCCAAGTGTTTTTGAAAATGTCTCTTGGTTGTAGGTGTGCATTTGCATTTAGAAATTCATTTATATGCATTTGAAAAACACAAAAAGAGTTGCATATCATTCTAGATACTTGTTTAGTGGTCTTTGCAATCTTTTCCAAGCATTTTTACATCATTGGAAAGCATCAAAAACATACCCACAAAAAATTGAAAACTCAAGATCAACAAGTAAAGAGTTTGTGAGAGAAGTGTTTGATAATATTCCTTGAGGCAAACTTAGGCCAGATTTTGCTAGGAAGACTACAGTGGTTTCCAAGTGTGAACATTGTCATTTTGGTTTATCCTTCTCCTTTAGGTGAAAAATCCTAAAGTGTTAGAGGGCTCTTAGCTACCAAGATCTTTGTTTCACTTTAGTGAACCTAATGTTATTCCTTGAGGCAAAAAACATTTAGATCAAAATTTGTAAGGGATATTACACCCAAGGTTGAAGCCAAGGTGATTATGAAGCTTGTTTAAGAAAGATATTCTCATGGTCTTGAGGAATCTCTAGTCACGGCACTCTCTAGGTGTTCGCATTCCTTGCCCGCATGACTTAGAGCTCTTAGAAGAAGAAGTTTTGGCTGGTGGTTGTACAAAATTCGGCCTGGAAATACGAATTTCATGTCTTTGCCTAGAATAATATATGGTAACCGGGTTGAGGTTGGCCTATTTTCTATGTTGGGTGGTGGTCTGGCTTGTTAAATTTGCAAATTTTTCTTGGTGGTCTGGTGTGTTAAACTTTATAATAGTTCATTATATTTAGGTGTCAGGGTCGAGTCTATTAATTTTCTCTTCTGCTAAAGACATTGTCACAGTATAGTATGATATACAAGTAGTCATTGTGAAGATTTCAACCTGCTGTGGTCATTTTGTAGCATATATGGGTCCTGGCTTTGTCTTCACGGTCATCAATGGTGGTCTCCTAACAAATGCGCCTTAATTTTGTATCAACCCTTTTGATATCAATATAAAAACCCGATCTTACCTATAAAAAATTTTATAATTAAATAATTAAAGAAAAAGGTTATCTACTTCTTGATTATTATATTTGTATGTTTAAACTAAATATATGAACTATTTAAACAATATTTTTTTAATAAAAAATAAATAAATTTATTATAAATAGAAGTAAAAAATTAATATAATCTTGTTTCTCGTCACCAAATTAATTTAATATATTAGATGTTAATTTAATATAATATATAATCTAATATAACATATACTAGCACTTGCACCTAAAGGAGGTTCAAGGATTACGTGATGTAGGACCGTCCTTGGTTCTTGGCAATCTTGCATCATCCAAAAATATTTCCTTTCAGTTTTTTTGTTCTTCTTTTGTTCTTGCTCAGTTCTTGTTGGTGGATTCGTCATCTTTGCTCACCAGACCACAGTGGATCTTTGTTTTACATCATGGACATGTTCAACTTCCTTATTCCAAGATTTGAGAGCGATTGGATCTTTTAGACAAGTTATCACCTCAAATTTCATGGCGGGTTTCCTAAGCCAGGCTTACAAAAAATAATTTTTCAAGCCTAGCGACTAATTTGATCGTTTGTGGATTGTCTTTGTAACTTGCAAATCTTAACGATGTGATTTTAATTGTTTCATGGAGTGTCCCCAACCTTAATTATAAGTCCATACTTCATCCTATGCACCTGTTGATGGAGTAATTCAAAATTGAGGCCGACCTATTCATGTTGCATATTACATTTTCCTTGTGGGAAGTTGTGATGATCTTTGGTAGCCAGCCCGGATAGTTAGATTTGCGGATATGATATAAAGCTTGTAATAGATCATTAGAAAGGTGGTGAATAATAGTTAGATGAATATTAGATTGATATGTCAGATTTTTGCTTGCATATTGGAATGTTGTATTTTTGAACATGTTATATCAGGCATGTGAGTCGAATCTGTAAGCCCAGATGTTGTCGACCGATTGTAACTGAGATTTATGTTAATGAGAATATTTCCATCTACATTTGCCTCCATATTTTGTGTTGCTTTCATTGTGTTACTCTTGCTGCATGGTCCAGATTGTTCTCTTTGAGGACCCTCCCTACCATGGCTA
>VDFB02370862.1:0-14570 GCA_007258455.2 Sequoia sempervirens
TTTGAGGTTTCTATAGAAAGGGTTTCAAACGAAACCCTTTCTATAGAAACCCTTTCTACTGAAATTGTCTATGTGGCATCCTAATTGGTAGCCAACTCAACTTTTTTTAGAATTTTCTAAAACTTTCAACTTCAACTAAGTATTTCTTCAGTCAAAATGATTTTTCTACAAAAAATAAAAACACCCTTTTGTAGAGCTCGAAGTGATGAATCTAAATATATATATATATATAAAATATTTTTATTAGTTTTAATTATTTAATTTTTAAAATAATGCAAGTAGGTTGTTAAATTTTTTGATATGGTAAGCAAAATTTACAAGGTGTTGTACCCTTTACACAGAGAGCCTCAAGGGTCAAAAAAGATCAAGTCCAAAAAAATTAAAAACTAAGCCAAAAAACAAACACAGTGGAGCAACAATTGAGAAACAAACACTGCAGCAACAAAAAATTAACTGGCATTTTCCTAGTTCTTAGAAAGGAGATTAACAACATCATCCCCAACCCATTTTGAGTCTTCTTCAACATTCTTCTTGTCCATTTTTTCCTTCATGACAGCTTCAAGAGGGTGCTAGTAACATAGTGGACCAACTTGACAATAAAATGGGTCAAGCCATTGAATTTCTTGTCCATCTTTCCAATTCTTTCTTGTAGCACACGAAGCTCCTCCCCATAATCCGTAGTCTTCTCAATATTTGTGTGCTCCACATCTAGAGGGTCTGAGGACTAGGAGGTTGAGTTCTCCATATGCACTTTGCTAATATCAGGAATGGTGTGGGTCCCTCCAACATATTCCTCATCCTCCCAAGACTCCTCCTCATCCCTGCAACCTTTTTTTATCAGACCACTCCTCATCCATCTCCATGTCATTAACCTATACTTTCCTGGTATTTTTAGTCAGCCTACTAGATCTCCTGATGATGGAATTTTCGCCAACAGTCACCACCGTCACAATGACCACTGTGTCCCCCTTAGATTCCCTACCCACAACATTATTTCCTCTTCTTTCCATGGTCAAAGGCTCCATCAAACCCTTCCTCTCATCCTTAACTTTCTTTTTAGATGTAGGTTTGCTAACAGACTTGGTAGGGGTCGACTTAAGCTCACAAAGACTAGTAGTAGCACTAGTTTGGGAAAATCCTACACTCCCCTTAAGCTTCTTGGTAGTAGGTTTAGGCTTATGAGATTCAACAGTAACTAGAGGGGTTTCCCTTATGGGACCTTTGGACTCAACCCAAGAGATATTGGCCATAGTAGGGGGTTCAATTTCCTCAACACAAACAACAAAAATGGGTTTGGGAAAACATAAACAAGATAGAGGTGGTAGAGCCTCAAAATGAGGCCTTAGTGGAGTGGTAGGGGAGGAGTATCCTCAAGGTTTAGGCCAACAACTTGAATACCCTTTTCAACAAAGCTCTCTAAATCATTAAGGAAGAAAAAAGGAAAGCTTAACAAAATTTTGTGTTGGAGATGATGTAAAAGAGGGAAGAGATAGAATTAGTAGGTTTTGTATCTACCTTAAAGGGTCATGTACTTCATTAGGGTGAGGTAGACCTAGTCCCAAGGCTATGGGAGAGCCTCTCTTTCAAACCCCATCTGGTTGCAAATCAGTTTCTCATTACCCACAAATAAAGCATTCAGGATTTCATTAGCTTGGGCCTTAGTATGCTTTGGGTACCTTACCAATACACAATAGCCCCGTCACCTACACAATCACCTCCTCATTCACTTCAAAGGAAATACCACCCATAGTAACCCTTTTATCTTTCCAGGAATTTGCAAACTGCATAGATAAACTAGGGTTGAGACCCACCAAACTTTCCATCAAAGGTGCTAGCCCTCCTTGAACAAAAATGTGCCACACCAATGGATCCTTGCAAAATTTTCCATAGTTTTTGGGCTTTGTTCGCACGCTATCACCACCCATTATGCCACTCTGCACACAGAAGAACCAAAAAACTTGTGAGAGAAAAAGGTTAGAGGAATTGGTTAAATGAATGGTTTCCTACACACTTAAGATTTTAAACCAAATGATGCAGCCTTGGGCAATCAAAGCAATGTACAAAACACACACTTAAGGAGTTAAATCCCTAAATGCAATCTTGGCAATCTCATTAATGGAAATCTTCAAACACTTGCAGCTTATTAAGTAGGACGTGACTGGAATGGAAGGTTTTCCTTCCAAGTTATTACACAAAAACCAAAGTAAGATGGACACAGGGCCAAATTTAGCAACACCTAAGATCTAGGCTTGTAGTAAAGGAGGAAAAATAGTGAAATAGATATGACCAATTAAAAGCTTTATCTCATAATTATTAGTCACATCAAAATTAAAATAAAAAAACTTCATGGATATATGATAACTTAGCGCAATCTCGAAAAGGTGATTAGGTAAGGTGTGACCTAGCTTGGCCTTAATCACAAAGTACTCTCTATAATTCCTCATAATGGTCTTTTTAAAACAAAATTTGCCCCATTATTCAAATTTTTCCACTTGTAAGACATCTCAACATTCACACCCATCCACATAGCCCATAAGACAAGAATGTGGACCCCCCATAAAGCCCATGAAATCAAAAAAATAGTTATTATCATGGATCAAATAAGAGATTTTCTATTTCAGGATTAAATCTTGAATACCTGGCAGTAGGTTCCCCAAATTACGCGAGCACTTAGAGATTTTATAATGTGTGTCAAAGTTAGCTAAAGCATCAACCACTTGATTAACCTCCTAGTAAATGTGGGTAGCAATCTTCAAAGTCAACTTAGACACAAAAAGCTTTATGTCTAATAATATGTCTTTCGTACTCCACACCAGTAATCTACCAAAGTTAACAACATCAATGATAGACTTAGAATCACCTTCAATATGAAGATTCTCAATCCCCATAGTGGCAGCTAACTGGATGCCCTTTAGTAGCGCTCTAGCTTTTGCAATCATAGAAGATTGGATGCCAATCCCCCTGAGTAACCAACCACAAAATTTCCCTTGCAATCTTGGATAAAACCTCCTATGTTGGCTCTACCCGAGCTACCTTTGGCCACCCCATCAAAATTAAGTTTAAACCAACCATGGTCTGGAGGTTTCCAAATAGTGTCCCTTCTAGCTAGGGATCTAGAGTTGTCATAGGAATTGGCATCAAGGTTTTGATGCCAAGCTTTTTCCATAATAATTTCCCTCTCAGTCAGACCTTTATCTAGGATTTTCCCTTTAAAAAGTGAATTTTTTTTTGCTATAAGTCAAAATCCTATACCAAACACCTCTTTTGGGCTTATATCAATGTTCTTGAAAATCATATTGTTTCTCTCTTTCCATAAGCACCGACAGATAATGGGGGGGACCTAGTTCCAAATCTCACAAGGTAAAGTGTGAATGAAGGGTTCATTCCAGCTTAAGATAAAGGATTTAATGTCCTTACTCATAGTCCACTGAATGCCCAAATGCTCAAGAGCCAGCTCCCACACACCAACAACAAACAAGTAGTGTAGTAACAAGTGGTCCATCGATTCTTCATTGCAGTTGCATAATAAGCACCTGTTGGGGATCTGGAATCTTTTTCCTCAAATTTTCCTATGTAAGAATCCTGTTATGGTAGGCAGTCCATTAGAAGAAGTTTATTTTTGGGATCATGTGTCTATTTCAAATCCACTTCTAGAGGTTAAGGACCACTCCCTAGTCCATCTGTAGATTGCAAGTCGTTTTAACTGAAAGATCACCCTACTTGTCATGTGTCTAGAAGAATTCATCCACCATGTTGGTTGATGGTAGTCTAGTAAAGGAGAGCATCTCCTGCAAGGACTTGGAAAGGAGGCTCACTCAGGGGATAAAGGGTAGAAAAGGGCCAAATCCTTCTAGTTTTAGCCCCTTGAAACCTAAGGAGGTAATCACTAATGTAAACACCAAAGAACCATTGAGCCGACCTCATAATATTTCTAAATTCAAAGTGTTCCAAAGGGGTATCAAGTAACCAGGGGTCCTCCCAGAATCTAATTTTATTACCATTACCAATTTTCCATTTCATCGTAGTCCTAAGCAACCCCTGTAGACTACAGATGTTCCTCTAGGCCAAGGAACCTAAAGGATGAGCCTTCGAAAGATAAACAGTCAAAGGTATGTTTTGAAGATACTTAGCATTCATAATCTTTCACCAATTTTTCCTATTCCTCAGTTGGTCCCAACCCACTTTGGTCATCAATGCCTTATTGGTACGAGAGATAGTCCTTATCCCAATTCCACCACAATGTTTAGGTTGACAAACTTTGTCCCATTTAACTAGAGCAAATTTCTTCCTTTCCTCAGTCCTCAACCAGAGGAAGTTCCTTTGAATTTTCTCAAACTTCTTAGTAATATATCTGGGGATCTTGAAAATGGAGAGGAAGTAGACATGGATTCCTTGAAGAGTAGTAGATAGGAGCTGTATTTTTCTAGCATGGTTGAGGATGGAACCTTTCCAACCCTACCAACTTCCTTTGGATCCTTTCAAGGACTGAATTCCAAAAGCTGAGAGTGACTTCCTTAGTAGTAAGGGGTAAACCAAGATAAACTAAGGGAAGAGAACCACTCATACATCCTAGAACAATAGTCACCTGAGCTTGCAGCTTAGGAGCCTTGCTATTGAAAAAATAAATCATACTCTTATTATAGTTAATACACTGTCAGAGCAAGCAACATAGTTGTTGAGACAATTTTTCCATTTCCTTACTTCAATCACAGAGGCTTTCCCAAATAGGAAGGTATCATCCACAAATTGTTGGATCACAGTAGGAACCAAAGAAGAGGCATCCTTAATTCAATTAATATATCCTTCTGATAGTAGATTATTGAAGTTCTTGCTCAAGACATCCACAATAATGATAAATAAATAGGGTGAAAGGGGATCTCCATGTCTGATGCCTCTCCTAGCATGAAAGAAACCAAAAGGAGACCCATTAACCAAAACAAAGTACTTTACAATATTTATGCATTCCATTATGAGTTTGACCACAAATTGGTCAAATCCAAACTTACCTAAGACTTTAGGGATAAAGTACCAAATCACCTTATCGTAAGCTTTTGAAATATCTAATTTAAGAGCCATAGTAGCATTATTGCATCTATCCATGGAATGGAGTAATTCATGAGTGGTTAAGGTAGCATCCAGGATATGATGACTAGGCACAAACCCTTTTTGAGTGGGACTAATTAATTTTCCAAGGAGGGGTTTGATACAGTTCACCATAATTTTATAAAGGATTTTATAAAAGGTATTACAAAGGTTGATGGGTCTAAAATTAGTCATATACTAGGGATCATCAATCTATGTAATTAAGGAAATAAAGGTGTGGTTTAGTTGTTTGAGAATCTTACCAAATTTGAAAAAATCACGAGCAGCTAAGGTAAGGTCCCCACCAACAATCTCCCAAAGGATCTGAAAGAAGTTCAATGGAAAACCATCTAGGCTAGGTGCTTTGTAAGCCCCCATACTGAAAGTAGCTAACCTAATTTCCTTAGGAGTGACAACACTGAGAATGCCAAGGTTATCATTCTGGGAAATGATAGTTGTGAGAGGGTCCAATAGCAAATTGTCCAAAGTCGGATTAGGAGCCTCAACAAGAGCCAATTAAGCCTTCTAAAAATAGTCCACAACCAAAAGACCAATTTGGGTGGGTGTATTGATCACATCCCCCTGCTCATTATGAAATTTAGTTAATCGATTCCTTTTCTTATGTTATAAGGAAAACACGTGAAAAAATGAGGTATTCATGTCTCCTTCTTATAGCCATTGAACTCTAGATTTTTGTTTCCAAAAAATTTCCTCTTTCCTTAGGATTTGGTTCCACTCCCTTTGACACTCACTTTCTTGATTGTAGGTAGGAAAGCTAACATCTCTCCATTTTCTTTTGGATAGTTTTCAATTTATCCCCTACAACTCTTTTTTTCTTCTATAAAACATCCCTAAAAACTCTTTTTGTTCCATCCTTTCACCATCCATTTGATATGCTTAAGTTTAAAAAATATCCTAAACATGGGGGAGCCAAGAACAAGAATATTCCACCATTCAACAACTTTTTTCTTCAAGTTAGGGTGGGAATTCCACCTTATCTCAAACTGGAAGGGGAACACTTTGATAGAAAAATGATCATTCAAGACTAGCAGTAGAGGATTGTGATTAGAGACCATCCTAGGTAGAGCCTAAAGATTGGCACTGAGTAGGGCAGTCTAGTTGTTGGAACAAAGGAATCTATCCAATATGACTTGAATTAAGCCCTCCCCAAGATGCCTATTGTTCCAAGTAAAAGCTTGGCCCAATAAGTCAATGTCAATCAGGCCAGCAGAACTCAAAAAAATTTCTAGATCATCCATGGTATAAAAATAATCCACTAGACCACCACTTTTCTCTGAAGGATATAAGGGGGAGTTGAAGTCCCCAGCCACAAGCCAATGGGACCCCCTATTATTTTTAATCGAGTCAGAAAGATCCTACCATAAAGCATTTCTAGCATTTTCCTAGTTGGGAGCATAGACATTGATAAGCGACCAAGAGCCGCCCGAGTAAGAAAAAGAGACTCCCACACTACTCTAGCAACATAATAGTTCAAATCCATTAATCTTGGAGGGGTTCCATAACATTGCAAGACCACTTGATGGCCCTTTAGCATCACTATAGGAGTAAATGGCACCTGGCCATAAATACTTAGCAATACTATCAAAATTTTCTTTCTTCATTTTGGTTTCTTGTAAAAGAAAAATGTCAATCTTATGTTCTAACACATAGTTCTTTGAAGCAAGCTATTTATGAGAGTTTTTAAGCCCTCTCACATTCTAATACATGACCTTCATTTTTTCCCCTTCTTGGAGGACACTTCCAATTTCCTTTGTTTACCAATGGCTATCTCATTTGTTGTCTCTCTCAAACTAGTTTTTCTATGTCTGAGCCTTCTTGGTTTGTAGTGTCCTCCCACATCCTCATTCTTCTTTCTCCCTCTTTTCTTTGAGTTAACTAGATTTCCTCTTCAACAACTTTCTCTTGGTTTAAACCCACAAAATTAAAATTTGTCTCCTTTATAACTCCAATAATCACTTCCTCACAAATTTCACCCTCTTCACCCATTGTCTCACTACTCGCAACAATAGATCCCACCTCTATTAGGGAACCACCTAAAAACTCATCCCCCCAAGAGCTTGGTTAGAGGATAAAGAATCCACATTCAAAATCTTATCAATGGCCAACTTCTCAGTTAGAGTAGGAACATCAAGGCTCAAATCTAGATCTACACTTGAAATCTCCATCCCACTAGGAGGATCCCTAAAGATCGAGGGTTCAACTAAGGCTAGCAAGGTAGAATTTACCAGAGAGTCCACATCCTTCAGAGCGTAATTTTACAAAGGAAAGTGAGCATTAGTAGCAGAGTCTCCTAGGTTAGGCTCCTAATTAAAGTAAGATTTGCAGTCAAAGATAAGGTGGCTAGGTTTAGCACACTTCTGATAGTAAATGATGACATTCTCATAGTAGAATAGTTGGACCTAGGTACTAAACTTAGAGCATAGCTTCACAGAATTAGGAAGCGTCTTATTCACACCAATATTAAAACAAAAGCAAACAAACACTAACTTGGATTTGGACCTAGTAATGGAATCCGATGTAATGAATTGGCCCAAGGAATCCCCAATGCTTTTGAAGATGGATTCATCCCAATATTCCAAGGGCAACCCAAGCAAGCGAACCCAAATTGGCGCCAATTTATTTAGATCCATAGCAAGGTCAAAACTTGGATTCCAATGACATAAGGCCAAACTGTGCTTCGCATACACCCAAGGCCTAGAAGAGAGAACCACAACCAAGTCATCCAAAGCTATGAATTTGAAAAGGAAGAGACCACCTGAAATTTAACAAGTTTTTTTACTTTCTTTGAGGCACCATTTAGCAACATCCCATCTTTGAACCATATCCATAGAGGGGCAAAAGGAGAGAAAACAACCCATAACTGTGTTCTCCATTGAGGAAAGGATCCTACATGGATTGTATCAGAGATAGTGAAATCCATTCATGAGGAAATGACTTCCTCTTCAGATCCAGGTGAGGGGATCTTAGAGCTCTATTTACCATTGGTCAACACGTCCTTCCAATATTTAACCTCCAAAAGGATCTCAATCATGACACTTCCACACTAGACATGAACGAAATCATAGGTAACCTAGATTGACCCATAATCAAAGGATTAGACTCTCCAAGAATGGCTCCTGAGGGACACAACTATACATGTGATATGGCGAGACATGAGTCAGGAGGGGATAGAGGGGGACCGTGGGGTACCCCTAACACAAATTACACCATGCACGCATGTTGTTCAAATGCAGATGGAGGAGAGAGGAGCAAGAATTTTTTTTACACAATAGGATGTTAAAGTTAAAAAAGAGGCTAATAGAAATTTTTAAAAAATAGTAAATGTATTAATTTTTTTAAAAAAATATATGGGGCACAAGAAGAGAGAGTCTTCTTCAAAAGGGTATATATATATATTTTTAAATGATTAAAAAAATAGACAATAGTTGACGGCCCATGAAAACTGTCAAATTCTAACAAGTTTGACTTTAAAACGTTACCACGAGAAAAATATAGATCAAAATTTGAATTTTTTTTTTTCCATGCACAAGATATTGAAGTTACCTATTTGGAGAAAAAAAATTAGGGAGAAATGAATTTTTTTTCAATTTATTTCTTGATGGCCTATGAAGTCACTTTTTTTATGAAATTTTCAACATTCCAAAATCTGTTCTTAAATTGATAAAAAAGTAATGATTTTTTTTTTTTAAATCTAAAAAATTATAGGAATAAACTTCATCAAAATTTCTACATTAAATCATTAGTTTACATCATTTTTAAATTCAAAACATAAAGACCACTTTTATGTGGTTGAAGTTCATAATTTTTTGTTGTTGTTAGTTGATTCCTTTATAAAGTGTGACATAGGTTTGTGCTTTTACCCATATACATACATGTACCCACATACATATATATAATTAAAAATTTTAATAAAAATTTATATTTCATATTTATTTAATTTTTTTTAACAGATAAGTTATATAATATTTTTATTTAATAAAATAATAAAATATTAAATTATTTCAAAAAAGGGGTGGGGGTAGAAGGCATACTTTTAATATTTATGATTATGTTGAGTCAAGTCTAAACAATAAGATGAAATAACAAAAAAAAAAAAATTTAAGTAGTAAGAGCTACACCAATAAGAGGAGAAGGGGGGCCATAGTCATCTAGTTAACCCCATACATCCATGGGACCAATGACATTAGTGACAAGCTTCCAACTGATAATATCACCCTCTTTTTCATTTTCATCGTCTACAAGCTAAGTACCATGAACAAGAGAATAGCCAAAGCCAAGAATGAGAACTTTCCAAAATCTAGCCAATAACGAGCTCCTTAGTCATGTGGTTGGATGGAGGCTAAAGGTGGGAAAGATGGATGAGATCACCCACAAGCAGATTGGCCCATGGATCTTATAAAAGGAGGTTGGGAAGCATGTGAATTGGATTCACAACCTCCCCAAGCTATTTGACTATGTCTACGTTGGCATCCACAAGGAGTGGAGTGGCCCCTATGGGTAGCTAAAGGTGATAAGACTATAGCAATTGTAAATGAAGCACATCACCTTGGTGATCTAATAGCAGTTGTAGACATGCAAATTTATTGGCTTTCTCATGTATTTGCATAAGCACATTAGAATAAAAGAGAATGCTATTTTAAATCAAGAAGTTGATATCAACAAAACAACTAGTAAAATAGAAAAATTCTTATATTTGTAAATACTAAGAATAATCTCCAATGCAAAAGCATTCCAATTAACAAGTAATCTAACTCAATCGCCTAGCAAGACTATATGCCATGAGAAAGGCCTTACTTTGAAGGGATTAAAAAGTCATGAAACCAATTTCAAGCTTATTAAGCTTTGGAATAACTCTAGAAAAGGTGCTTTAATGTGGACCCTATCCACAAATGAGCAATGAGGATTGACAACTTCTAGATGAGTCAATCTACTACCAATAGGAGGTCCCTAATAAATAATACATGAACCAAAATGAGCAAGCTTTGGTTCAAGACTTGTGAACCAAATAGTCTAAAATATGTGATGCCATCTAGATGATTCAGCTAGGAAACCATGAGAAGGTGGAGAGAAAGTCAAGCATATCCCTTGTGGGGTCTATTGTCAAATGGTGTTTTTGGATACCATTTTCAATATTTCCACAAATTATTTAAGCTTCTAACACAATTTTGTGAATCATATTGGAGGAAATAAAGCAATGATTGTTTAGTAAGTCTCAAAATATTGATTAAACAATCTGAATTTCATTTTGGCTTCTGACCAAGAAAATAAATCCTTAGTAATCTTGGGAAAGAGGTTGGGAAAATTCTTGATCTCCTTGTTATATGATTTCAACATGAACCCACAAAGCCTTCACAAGTGAGAATCCTTGACAAGAAAGAACTAGACACCACCAAATAGACTATTGGTTAATATATAGCCCCTTGCAAAATTCATTACCATCCCACTAAATCTATGGTTCGATGCCCTCTCTAATATTTCCAAATATTTTTTAATGAAAAATACTTTGAATCTAATTGGGTTCTTTCATGATAAGAACGGTATAGAACTCAAGTCTCTTCCAAGTTGGGAACCTAGTGGGCACATCAAAAATATATGTAATACCAAACTAAGAAAATATCTCTTATTTTAGTAGAAGATAACAATAATAATAACCAAAATTTTACCCAAAAGAAACACATTGGGATGCCACATAAGATGTCCATATGGAAGAGTGATATAGTTAATTTTTAGAACCATTGTTTGGAAAGTTGTCTCAACCTTAATGTTATTGATAAAATTAAAATAAAAAGAAATTTTTGGGTTATACAATAGAAAAACTCAAAGTTTGGGCCATAGAGTTGGTTTTTGACCAAAATACATATTTTGGGTTGTTCAACACTACTAAGGGAATTCTTGTCACATAGGTCTCTTTGAGCTCTATAATTTTAGAAAATCATCTCAATCAACCTTCTAGATAAAATTTTATGGCCTTCAAAAGTTCCCATAGAAAAGGTAAAACATGTTGGACACATACAAAGAGCTATAAAGGGGAGTTACACGTGTTGATTAAATTATGATTTGTTTATAACAACATATTGCATCTTTGATTAAATATAAAGCAACCAAAATAAAACACCTAATTTGGTTAGTGGATTATTTCAAGGTCAAGGATAACTATAAGAAACCCCCCACTAGGAAAAAGTATAAAAACATGGTGAATCTTATATTATTCCAGAAAAAAAAAGATTTTATTGGCAAATTTTTTCTTTTCTTGGGAAAAAATAAAAAATTTCAATTGGTGAATCTTTGGTAGTCACTAGAAGTTTGTAGAAAATCTTGGAAAATTGAACGTGTTTTCAAACCAATCAAAATATTCTCATTGGTGAATTAAACCTATTTTCAAACCAACCAAATATTTTCATTAGTAAATTAAACCTATTTAAACCAATAAAATATTTTCATGGAAAATTAAACCTATGTTAAAACGAGTTTAAAATATTTTCATTGGTGAATTAACCTATGTTGAAACCAATAACATATTTCTATTGGTGAATTAAATATGTACTCAAACTAATAAAATATTTTTATTGGTGAATTAAACCTATTTCGAAACCAATAACATATTTTTGTTGGTGAATTGAACTTGTATTCAAACCAATAAAATATTTTCGAGGTGAATTAAACTTGTATATGAATAAAAATCATAGTTGGGGTGGTGAAAACATCAAATTCTAAATGATAACGAATAAGTTAGTGAATTTATAAGTTATGATTAGAAGTGAGTGAAATTTATTATAAGTTCATATTGATAATGATTAAGGTAGAGCAAGCCTTTTAATTCTCATATCTTTTGAATGCTTCAAAGTACTCTTCCTAATGATTTATATCAGTCCAAATAACATTTCTAATGGATCTCCCATGTGCTGACAAAGTGTGAATGCAACAATTGGCTCACCCTTTAGCTTCAATTTTCCTACCCTTAATTACATACCTTTTTTGATGTGAATTTAATAATTCTTTTAACAAAATTAAATTTCTCCTTTAGAATTTACAATCATTTTGTTCCACTTTCTAGAAAAGAACCATAAATCATATGAGGCTTCCACATAATTTTAAATTTAAAACATGAAAATCAAGGTACGATAACAAGATGAAGGTCCTTGATCAAATTATGCAATATATTTTACATTAAATTTTTTAACTATCGGCTCATGCTTCACCATAGTGGGATGCAAAACCCATATTTTCTATAAATCCAACTAGAATTATTAATGAAGTTCATCATAATCTTGATTAAAGCTTTAGTTTGAAAGCAATATGGATACACCAATTTTTGTAACCAATCCTCAATGAAAACAAAACCTTCCTAGGAGCAATTACTAGCCATAGAATTAGAAATAATTTTAGGATATATATAGTATATAAACTAGATTCTTTATCAATATGGTGCTAGGCTTCAAATTTATAGAAGTTGTAGATAGATATCAGGTGAATATTGATATTTCCTTATAGTTTGTGGCTTCTTTACTAGAAATTGGAGTTTCGTAGGCTCATGTGTTGTCATTAGTGATTCTTATGGTTCACGATGATTATCTAGGAGGACTAGGGGATGGGTGATCCCACAAAGATGGTTTACAATTTCTAGGAGATTTTGATTTTTGCTAAAATCACATATTTTTAGAAAATATAATGATTTAATCATTTAAAATTTTCATTTAAAGCATTCCAATTGAAAATGGTTTGATCAAACTAGCTTAGATCAAACCCCCTTGGATAGAACCCCGCTAGTTTCAAACCATACCTATAATGGAGTCTCTTTTACACCTATCAAAATGTTGATAAAAAATAACTTTTGATTTACCTTTTGGGGGATCAAATGAATTCATTTAAAATTAATTTTTTTATGTAATTCTTATTATAAGCTTCCCAAAAAGTATAATTTTAAATAAATTTAATTTTATTATTATATTTATTTTTTATTTCTTGTGAATGTAGGTTTTTCACCGAAAATCAAACTCTCTGTTCTACACGTGGAAAAATAGAAGATTGTCAATTTTTTTTTTTGAAAAATATGAGTGCACCATATATTGAAGTCCTTGATCCAACAAAAAAAAATTATGCATTATCCTGATTAATGATGCAGTGTAGAATTTGACTTAAGGCGTTGAAAAAAATAATAAAAACTATCCTAGTGGAAGCACTAGATATCAGTTAAAAAATCTAAATTTGAAAGAATTCAATTTTATCCTTCATGGAAAAAGGTTGTAATTCTGGGGGTAATACATTTTAAAATGTTTTTCTAAAAAAACTAGTTTAGAGAGATGAAGAAGTGCAATCTGATTTAAAATTTTGGAAAAATATTTATAATCTATAGAAAAAATTTCACGAAACCCTAGTTTGTATCATCTTCAAATTCCTCATAGTTTAGCCGCTATAGGTGCCTGAAAGTGAAGATTTAGTTAAAAAAAAATATTTTAGTGTCCAGTTTGGCCAAAAATTGTAAACCACTATTGTGGGATAACTCAAATGTTCTGGATATTGTGCACATTGGAGTGAGAATCCCTATGCTAAGGGATATTCCGAACTTCTTAAATGAAGGATCCATTGTAACCTAGCATCCTTTTGTGTCAAATTTCCACAATGTTTGTTTAGTCGAACATAATCAACTAGCCATTGTAGGATATGATTTTCTTAGGAATTAAGTTTTACAATAAGATTGGGAAGAGCAAGGAGTGAAGAAATTTTGTATAATTTTGATAAATTTATGTGAGTATTACCTTCTACTACTAGCAAGATTCTATAACTTTCATATGTACATTTTGCAAGCACCTTTATACATACTACATTATCAAAGATGTAAATTATGACATGTATATATTTATATTGTTTCTATTAATATTAGATTATATTTTTACATCTTTATTCTATGTTACCTTAATGTAACTGTATACCCTGGAATTTATCCTATTCTAGTGCATAAAATAACTCAAAATACGAATGATAAAGGACCAAGGACACCTCAAGATTAGCCAAAAGAGAGTGATAAACCAATAAGGAAAATAGATAACACAAGACATAAATGATTTTACCCTCCTTGGTGTTGATATCTCTTTGATTGGCCCTTGCTTGGAATGATATGTGTGCTCCTTGATGGCTCTTAATGTGGCTAAAATGGAGGATTTTACTATGTGCTTGGATGTAAATGCAAGTGAATGAAATTGTAGGCTAGATGAGTGCACAAAATGGTAGCATGTAGTTGCAAAATGACTAAGTGTCCCCAAATGCCCTTGAGGAGGGGGTATTTATAGAGGATCTTGAATTCTCTAGAGAATTCAATGGTCAATATTGATCCAACAAGGTCAAGATGAAGGGCTATGGTGGGTTGAGAACCCACAAGCTCTCACATCTTGACATGTGGAGGGTGAAGTGGCCAAGGGGATATGAAATGGAGATGAGTTGTCAAAAAGGTACATGAGGTGGAGGAAGGC
>VDFB02370863.1:0-21079 GCA_007258455.2 Sequoia sempervirens
GCAGAGCATGAGGAACGACTAGAATATTGTTATTTGGTGTATCATCCAACACTACATAATCATTTTCTTTTTTCTCATGCTGCTACAACTGATCTTTGTATAACACTTTCTCATTGAATATGACATCTCTACTTCTCACAATTTTTTTATTTTCAAAATCCCAAAGCCTATAACCAAATTCATCAATGCCATATCCAACAAATATACATTTTTTTGATTTTGCATCAAACTTGGTTCTATTTTCAGAATCTACATATGCAAATGTTTCACAACTGAAGGTCTTGATAAAAGAATAACTCACCTTCTTACCCGCCCATGCTTCCTCTGGAATACCACAACCCAAAAGATTAGAGGGAACTCTATTGATTACATAAAAAATAGTGCTTACAACTTCTGCCCACATGTTTAAAGGCGACCTAACATGCAATCTCATAGTCCATGCACGCTCCATTATTGTTATGTTCATGCATTCAACCACTCCATTTTCCTGTGGAGTCTTTGGAATCGTTTTCTGCCTACGAATACCATTAGAGGAACAATAATATTCAAACTCTTTGTTGCAATACTCACCACCATTATGGGATATAAGAGACATTTTGACTTTTACCTATCTCATTATCAACCAAGCTTCTCCCATTTCTTAAAGAAGTTTCAAATACTTCAGGGTATTTCAAGGAAATAAATCCATACATTCTGTTTGCATCATCAATAAAAGTGATTATATAATACCAAGAGCCACGAAGAGATACTTGGGTTGAGATTCCCATACATGCATATGCATAAGCTCAATTTCTCATCTTTCTTTTGTTTCCATCATTAAAAGAAAGCTAAGTCTCTTTGTTTCCATACACACAACTTTCACTGAAATCCATATTAACACATTTCAAACCTAGTAAAACATTCTTTGACTGAAGTACTTTCATACCTTTTGCACTCATATGCCTAAGTCTATTATGCCATAGTGTTGATTCAGAATCCATAGCAACTGTTTGATTTTTTGCCTATTGAACTACAACAACTATTCTTGAATATTGATTTTTATCTGCAATAGCTAAAGTAGAAGGAACAATATGACATGTACAAAGATATAAGGTGCCTACTTTCACACCTTTTACTTTGCCACTAAGGGCACCTTTTGTAACCTTCAGATTTTATCACTAAATGTAACAACACAACCCCCATCATCTGGTTTTTCTATTGAAATTAAATTTATTTTTAACTTTGGAACGTGTTTTACCTCATGTAGTAGCCAATGATTCGCATTCTACAACTTAATCTTGATTCTTCCATTTTTAACAATCTGACAGGGTTTGTTATCACTCAAATATACCAGCCTAAAATCCCCTTGGACATAATCAAGAAAATAACTTTTATAGGGCATAGCATAAAATGAAGCCCCTAAATCTAACACCCAAGAATCCTCCCGGCATTATCAAAGGGAAAAGAATCAAAGCATCCTCAATAGATTTATTACCACCACATTTTCCTCTTTATTGCCTTCCTTTTTTGTCTCCTTTATTTTTCTGAGACCAGCAATCTTTCTTTAAATGACCCAACTTACCGCAGTACCAATAATCCTTTTCTCTGGATTGGGACCTTTTGTCCTTTGATTTTCCTCTTGACTTCCCACGACTTCCGAGGTGTCTCTCCTTTGTCCTACCCCTACTTTCTACATTCAAAACACTGCCTTGTGTGGATGTTCCACCTAAGCTTTTCCTATGAATTTCCTTGCTCAAAATAACACCAACAAAATCATCAAATTTCAATGTATTCAAACTAGAAACAAAATTGCTAGCGATACATTACCAAGGATTATTCCGACTTTCCTTAAAGAACCGCGAGAATCAAAAGAGCCTAACTTTTTCATCAAAGATTACACATTTACAGAGTTAATTGGCCGGTAACCGTATTACGCTCATTTAAAATGATCAGCTGACCCGCCTACTATTTTCATATTAAATAAGCGTTCCTTAAGAAGTACCTTTATTGAAGTGGAAGGCTTTTCATATAACTTAGCCAGGTTTTCCATCAACTCTTGAGTTGTCTTTGTTGTTGTAATATTGAATGCCATTGATTGTGCCAGGCATAAACAAATGGCTCCCAATGCCTTTCTATCCAAATTTTTCCATTCCTCATCACTCATTGTTGTCGGTTTGCTTGGCTAATTTCAGCTATTAGCCTCCATAAATCCTTCTGATAGAGATAATCCTCCATCTGCATCTTCCATAACTAATAGTTCTTCCCATTGAATTTATCTACCTTCAATTTACCCTTGTCCACCATTGCTCCCACTTAACTGTGAGACTCCCACTCAACCGTGAGACTTTCCTGTAGACGATAATCAAACACAACCCACTCTGATACCACTTGTTAGGGTTAGAAGAAAAATATCTAATAGTTAAATACAGATTTGATCAATAAAAAAGCGAGGAAATAAAACACGAGAAAATTATAGCAAAAACAAGACAACACAAAGGAATTTAGCGGTTCACCCAATTGGACTACATCCATAGTACTTGACCATTCAATGATTTTATTATCGATTAGTAAAACATATTACACAATCTTACTAATAATGTCATATTGCAACCCCCATCAAAACCACTTATAACATGATCTTTTTTAGGAAACTTCCGAGGAATTAGGGTTTTTACAAAGTCGATTTTTTTTTCTTTTTTGGTGACGACACGAAAAAATGGGAAAAAAATTCTTCAGGGGCTGCCGCCCTGAGCCCCCACCCGACCTGGCTTGGCCCCGGAACCTAGCAAGGATACATGTCAGGTGTACAATATAGCATGATCAATCGCCACATACCACAACAAATCAACTATAAGAATAGGATCAGGTCACAAGTAGTGAGGGAATCTATAAGACCTCAATAATTTGGGAGAGAATGCTTAAATAATCTTGTGTTTGTTTTGATCAAGAAATCTGGGAAGTTTCATGGCATACAAGGAATTTGGATTGTAGAAAATGACTTTCCCTTCCATATATCTTCATCTAAACTGGATAAAATGAAGAATTTAAGAGTTCTTCCACTAGGAGACTTTACAACAGTGACGGGTAAATGCAATAAAAGCTTTAGGCATCTCAGACATTTTTTGAACTAGAAGAAATTGAGGGTTGCCTTTCAATAGCAACCAGGTAGACAATCTAAGGTTCTTGGACACCAATTCTCAGCATATCTTCTAATGGAGCCCAGAAAAGGTAAGTATGGTTCTTTTTCTTTCTTAAATTTGGGGTGTTTTAACTTATTTGTAAATCTAAGCTATAATCTTATAACTTCAAAACTTTTATGAAAGGCTTATTCTTTAAAATTTCAATATAATAAATAATATTCAAAGTCATGTTTGTGCAATATGTGTATAGGAAAATAACTATGTCGTCAGAAGAAAAAAGTGACCTAGAAAATTATCAATGTTAGATATTAATGTATGAGATAAGTAGCAATTAAGCAAAACCTCCTTATGTTTCTCAACCATGTTTAAAAATCCTTTCGCTGCAAGCTCCTTTGACTCTTAGATTGGTGAGATCAAATGCTAAGGAAATAATAGACTGCCTTGATTGGGGAAAGTTGTCGAAAGAATGCGAACTTATAGAGATGGATTTAGGAGGCATCAAGACGAATGAATTGCCAAACACTTTGTGCGAACTACATTCTTTCTAGAAAATAAATTTGAGTCACTACAAGAATTTGAAGAATTTGCCAAAATCCTTTGGGAAACTCCAATGTTTGAGGGCTCTGGATCTAAGTCACTGTGATGTTTTACAAGACTTGTCAGCATATTTTGGATGGCTGAGCTCTCTTGAGAAGGTTAGCTTTTCCCTTTTGCAGGGAATTAAAGCATCTTCCAGACAGTATAGTTTGCTGAGCTCCGTGAAGGAAACATAGTTTTCATATTGCAAAAGTATATAGACTTCCAAAAAGCTTGGTGAATTTGTCCACACTGCAAGTGTTGAAATTGAGAGGATGCAATCGTCCATTGGAACTGCCTAAAGAGTTTGAAAGCTTAGCTCTGAAGGAGTTGCATTTGGAGTCTTACAAGCAACTAAAGGCACTTCATGCTGTAAAATCCCCATCTTAGGCACAATTTTTTTTTTATCAATGCACAACTACCAACTTAACCAATCAAACATATTCCATGCAAATTAGAAGTGTTAATTACAATAGCTCTGCATTCACCATGGTGGCAACAGAACCAACACCTCTACTTCTATGCTTACACACAAACTTGTGGTAAGGTCCCAAGGACAAGGTCTTTCCTAGACCTACAACCTAAGCCTCGAGGGTTTGTGATGACCCCGCCTATGTATCCCCTCGTGGGAATCAGAGGCTTCGTAGTTCACCCCACAATGATAGAGGGAGTTCAATATCACCTCTTATATGAGATCTATGATCTCGCATTTAACCCATAACTATTATTTTAGTATGTGTAAGCTATCAACATAGTCAATTAGAATATAATGATAATAATTTTGCCATCAAGTGTTGGGTCCATACCAAGCATTAGTGTACAACATTTCACAATAATCACTAGGGGAATATCATAACATAATCCAAAAGATCATATACAATGATTGCCACAAGCATACCTCCATATTCACAAGTTGATTAGCTCATACATAGTACAAGTATAATAGTGGTTGGATCATACACAAATCACAAGTATAACAATGAATGGATCATATACAGATCACAAGTATAACAATGATTGGAATGTACTTAGATCACAAGTATAACAATTGTTATCTCATTCACATATCACAATTACATTAGTGATTGGCTCCAGCATCTATCACAAATACATAGTGACAAGCTCTAACATACATCACATATACATAGTAATGAGCTCCACCATACGTCACAAATATACAATAACAAGCTCCAACATACATCACTAATACATAGTGAGGAGCTCCTACATATATCACATGCACAATGGCAAGCTTCTACATTCATCACATACACATAGTGATGAGCTCCAACATGCATCACATCCATAATGACTGATTAACACATCACAATGGCTAACACATGTCCATAATGCATCCCAGATAAAAAGAATATCGGTGCATTGCACACTACACCGTGGGTCCTATCCTTTCCTTCGGTCTTCTGCACTATTGGACAAATGGAAAAAGGATTCAATGCATCGCATACTACACCGCAGGTTCGTCCACCATCCCAAGGGTTTCCCCAAGTAGTGAACCTACCAAACCTGGTGGATTCCGACTTCAATCACCTGTAGGCCACCAACGACAAGTTTTTCCACCCAATAAGAAGTAGCTCTCGACATATACCACCTTGTGACCTTAGTGGTATTATCAGCTATCTTCTCCACAATCTTGGGTAACACTGGCCTCGGTCACTTTTGTGCCCTCAATGACAGCCAGTTAACCCCCTCGATACAACGATTAGCCTCGAATTACCATTACCCGCATGGATGGGTCCCCACCCATGCAATCGTTATCGTATCTTAATTATAATCAGGGTAGTCTACTACCTTCACCTTTGTGAACTAGGTGAATGTTGATTAATCTCTAACAGTAGCCAAGACATCGATCACTGGCACGGTCCAATGACTGTCTGTCACTGCTCAAATATCTCGGAGGTTCACACTTGGGCAGGTCATACATAACATGAAACACAATCACAGTCAACATATATACGGGCCTATACATAAAGACCTCTAAATATGGAGTCAATTTCTACAACACATAAGGTCACATGGAACCAACACGTGATGGACTTTGCCAAACTTAAACATATATTTAATTACCAATTATAAGTAATTAAATTGCATACTTTATTTACTATTCAAAACACATCATGCATTAAATACAAGTTATTAAATTCCCTTAACTCATTTCATACCCATTTGATACCCATTTTAGCCTCAAATTGAAGCTTATGGAGGAGGAAAGGTCCAACCAATTAGAAACAACCCCAACCCTTGGAGTTATCCCCCCCTAGACCTTCCCCCTATGAACTTGAAGTTACAGGGGCATCCTTCGCCCAAGGACTACCTACGTTCCCACTTCCAAACAAGTCAAAGTCACATGTAGTTCTCCTTACAAGGTCTCTCAAAGGACCTACACACAGGTTTCCCATAATCAAGGTTTTGCTAACCCTTCCACTGAAAGGTATAGAGGTCTTTGATCAAACTCTACCCCTCTTATTTATAACCCAGTTTGCACATCTCAAATCTCTTATAGGTTCATCTCATTGACTTAGGGGCTAGGATTATTAATTAATAAGAAATTATCTTTGGACCTATATGATCACATTGTGACCATTAATGTATAACTCTCCCTCTACTCTGACTTTCAAGAGTAATTCCAATTCAACTCCTCATGTTAAGATAAGTAAGGGGTCAACGAAGGAACTTTATAACATCTCTATAGTTTTCAGCTAAGAATGAAAAGCCATAGTAAGATGGAAAGATATAATAGTCTTAAGGATGTATGCTCGATTTCCATTCTTAGTTGACCAACATTATTATGTATAATAATTATCCAACTTGGAAGCTTACTGGACACATACTCCCCAATGTAGGAGTATGCAATGGTTTAGAGTTTCCCACAAGGGATGAAATTCTACGTTTATTATTATTGCCCACACATATGATATTTAATGTATAATCTATGTTGAGGCCAATAAGATAGAGGGTTACAATTATATTCAAATCAACTTATCTTAATACCCACTTCATATCCAATCTTATCAAACAGAAGACAAGTTTTGTTATTACCTATTTCATATCCAATAAGGTTCCTTTAAGTGATTCCCAATAGGAGGCAATATATAATACCAAGCAAGGAAATCCATACTGGTTCCCAATTTCATAAGCTATAATTATAACACTTCAGTATAAGTTCATCGAAAACTCTAATTAGACCTCACCACCTTATTATTCATAACCCATTAATAGAAATGTATCAGTAATAGTGAATAAGGTAGTAGTTTATTTATGCCACCACCTCATATTAATTCATTGATCAAATGACCAATATTTTAATTAAAAGTCAATGAAACATATATGTGAAACCCACAACACTAAAGTTAGAATACTTTGTTTTGATGGTAGCAATTATTTCAATTATACTCAATGCCTTTACAATAACCTTTATTCTTTGTAAAGGGTATTTCTCTTGCACCACAAAACAATATGGATACTTCAACAAGATAAAATATAGGCAACAATCTAGTACCAATGTAGTAACCTTTCCTTAATTCATTTGATAGTTCAAATATTAGGTTCCTTATACTTATGGGGTCTCTACTCATCATATTCATATAAAGCCTATATCTCGACCCAAAAGTAGATTACCAACATTATCAAGTTGAACATTAAATTATGTTTGGTTTGGTGTGGTTTTAGTGCCATTAAAAGGAGTTATTTTCAATTACATTACTAATCAACCACAATTCAAAACTTGGATTACGAATCGTGATCCTAATTCATAAATATATAAAAGGTATATAGATTTAATCTAAAACTCAATGCCACCTTTATTTCATATAACCACTTAAGATGAGAATAAGAAAAACCTAGACTTTTATTCACATGATAGTTCAATCATTCAAGAGATTGAATAATTTAAACTTAAAACACTTAATCCCAATAATATTTTTAACAACATAATCTTATATCCTTGATCTCTCAAACCCTATTTAGCTGGGTAAGAATAGTGCAGGATTATCTAACATAATCTTTCATCACTAATCTCTCAAACCCCCATTTACCTACAAGAAAGAATAGTGCAGAATTAAACACTATTTTTAGGAAGTAACACTATGGGATGAGTCTACTTAGCTTCTCCGGCATGTATCGTTTCAATAAATCCACAAGTATCCCCAATTTCTTCAAATTTGCCCTCCGTCTTTGAAAAATGAACTCCGGCATACACGGAGGATGCTGTCAAGGGTTATGGAGTCTGGCCCGGGGCGTGACATTCTTATGGATAGCCTCAATACCATGCGCAGCTGGCAGATTGCCTTCCCCAAACTCGTCTAAGCTCTACATGCCTTCTCTTGCGCTATCTCAACGTCTAATGAAATTCCTCCATCATTAAGCTCTGAATGATGTACCTAGACTTTTGGGAAGCTCCATTTGGGCGTAGGTAGGGGGGGTGCCAACAAGATTGGGAAAACATGGCTTTCTACCTGCTCGATTTCATGTGTTTTCCTCTACACCCGTCTCTCAACGTCATCTTGCTCTTTTCTTCCCTATCAATCCGAATCGCTCACATCCTCTCCCAAAAAACTTATATTATTCCTCCATATTTAATCTTGAGGATGTCCATTGCCCATTCACGAGCTCCCCTTAGAAACCTAATGCTTGGCTCACGAAGAAAATGACAGCAACAAAACAGAGAAGGATGAGATCATTATTGAACTTCTGTGGTGTTTGATTGCTCTTTTCACTCCCCTTTCAGCGCCGGCATAGAGGATACTGGCACGTTTGTGGAAATTTTAGCATTATATTTGCCAATTGCATTTTCTTGAGACTGCACCTTTCTGTCTCTGCATTCGTTGTCTCACGCATTATCTTCTATCCCTGTTCTCTACACCCCAAATTCCCACCTTACTCGGCATTCCTCCATCTTGTCTCCCATGTATTTCCTTATTCCTCACATTTTGGAAATACCTTCTCCACACCTTACCTTGCTCTTGTCTTCTACGCATTTCCTCGGCCTTCCTCCCCTATGAGTGCCATTTCCCTGAGCTCCCTCCCTCTGACTGCTCGTTCCCCTTATTTTTCTTCCCGAACACTTGTGTATCTCCCCAGAAGGGGTCGCGAGGGCTTTTTTTTTTTCAATGACGCATTGGCCTTTTTTTACACATGGCTTCAATATTTCCACCGTACATGGACAGGGGTGCCATGCCTATTAATTGCATGAACACCCACTTTGTTTCATCCACGCCATGCCCTCTTTGACTGCGTAGCCCTGCCCAACATACCAGCACCATTCCCATTTAATTTGAGTTGTCTCTTGCTGTGAGGGATAGATGGCTCCATATTTATAACAACCTTATGCTTGTTGACCATGCCCCACGTGAAAGGGGTCCTTCTGACCGGGATGTGACACATGCAAAATGCTTAAGCCATGATGTTGAATTAGGTTGTGGCTAATGCTTTGCCATCTTTTAATGGGATAACTCCCAAGAATAGCGTGTTCATCTTCACCTCTCGTAGATGGAATTTATCTTCATCAATCTTTTCTACCATCTTGATTTGTTCATCTATTTGACCAATCATTTCAAAAATAAATAAAAAAATAATATCCACATGAAAAAATCTTTATTTTAGAGTGATTGTTTTGTATATAAATATATATAAAAATAGACTTCAGTAATTATATTATAAATAAAAATAAAAATAAAAATTAATTGTAAGAAAACTAAACACATTCGCACTAATTTAACACGATTAATCAAATACATACCTAATTTAAACAACCAAAAATAATAATCAAATAAGAGCAATCCATCAAAGTGATAATAGAATTTACTAATACACATCAAAGTGATATAATTACAATCAAGAACAATCCAACTTTCCATTGCAACGACATAATAGCTATATGGCAATGGTTTGGCACTAACCCAAAGCCATATTTTAAAGCCATATTTTAAAGTTATACTTTCCAAGCCAATTTTATATCAATGGAACTAGCAATTGAAAATAATAGTGGCATAGCCAATGACTTGGCAATTGCTTATTTCCGATAACCATTTCTTTAATTTTGTGGTTCACTCGATAGCTTTGAAGCCATGCTTCATTGCAGCTTCCCAAACAACATCAATTTTATCAACATCAATTGCTCCTACTTCATGATGCTCCCAGCCTTCCAATAAATGCAAAATTCCTCCAGCATGGCATGCATGGACACATCTCCTTGACATTTTGTACTGAAACATCATATATATAACCAAATTAATATCTTCCACATTTAAAACACACATGTTCCTTCCCTTCTTAATATTATCCTTTTTATTAAAATAGTTCCCAAAACTTTACTCTTATTTTTAAAACCTCTTTTACAATATGTTTCTCATTTTACTGATATAAATAACTAAAATTAACCACTCACGTACTATTTTGTATTTTGCATTGTCTATTTGTAAAAGAGAGTGTGGTAAACATCATTATGCATGTGATTTATTAAATTTAAGGTGTGAGTAACTCACTTCACAAGTTGAAAGTTCTTCCGCAGCATCGGGCAATTGCATGCCTACCAATTTTCCATAGGTACAGTCATTCCTCAACTCAAATATTGGTGGTACCACAAACTGATGGAAGTGGGTTCCAGGGGGTGCACATTTCTGCTCCCTGAAGGCAATCCATTTGCCCACGATCCATGTCTGAATTCATGCATATTGATTAGTTTTGTAATGGTTGAAATAAATGCCAAAAAGTCTAAAATCTCAATTCAAGTATTATCAGAAAATAGCTATCATGGAAAATTCAGCTAAAGATCATCGAAAAGGAGAGGAACTATTATATTATTAGGAACAATAGGGGTTTATCAATTGCATGTTTCACACCTATGCAGAATCACCCAAAGAAACTATTTTGTAGCCACAAGAAATATCTATTATAGTTTTGAACTAAGTTTCTAGTGGAGGAAGGATAAGGAAAAGGTAACACAGATTTAGTATCAATCAATTCCGGCACATTATTGAGTTTCAGTTCATATAGATCAATTAAGACTTGAATTTAGGATCTTCTATTTGATTCTCAAGTGCTCTATCAATTGAGATACAGACCTCTTTTTGGTCAACACATTGTCACTCTCAGTGTAGCTTATTTCCAACATCCTCCCTTAAGCCACATTGCAGGTACTTGAGGCTCTTAGTCTGATTCTGATATCATATGTTGAGTTACAACTCATATGAACCGCCTAAGACTCAAACCTAGGACCTTTCATTTGCTGTTGGAGTGCTCTACCAACTGAAATATTGGCCCCTTCTTTGACCAGTCCATCACCGGTTCAATGTGACTTATTTCCAAAATACACATGAATTCTACTGACAAAATCTTCAAAGCCTTTTATAATGTGTTGTGAGAAAACCATTTAAATATATCCTATCCTTTCATATTGATGGAGGAGTGTGATCTACAACAATGTAAATAAATTACTTAATTTTTCCAAAAACATATTATCATTCGAACTGAAAATCTGATGTACACTATATCTAGATTCTATACCTTGCAATTTTGACCTGCTTCATACTTGGTCACTTGAACTAGTAATTCCTGGAATTCGGGAGGAGCCTCTTTCTGAATTGATTTAAAACGTTCCTCTGAATTTGTAAGCATCTGAAGATTTAAATGAAAAAATATATATTAATAGGAAGAAGAAAAAAATTAGAACCTGAAATATATGGATTGTTGAAGATTTACTATAACTAGAATTTTAGTCATACCAGTACACGGACCCCCTTCCTGCAGAGGTACAAAGCAATGACTCTGCCAAGTTTAGAAGTGGCTCCAGTCAAGAATACCTCTCTAACATGTGGTTTTATTTCCTTGATGACCACAGCTGCTGTTAATGTATTGCCATGAACCACCCTCACTCTCAGATTCGGAAGCCTCTTAACAAATAGAGTTCCTCCACCATTTAGAGCTTCATTCTGGCCAATTCATGGATGCCAAAAATATGTGAGATACAGAAAACATAACTGTAATAAAGACCAGTAATCACAGTGCAACATTTTCCAATGCTTTCATTGATAACCCACTACATGAAATATGAAAGAAGACAATGAATCAAGCACCCTGGATATCGATTAGGACTAATGCACCTTAAAAATCATTCCATCTCACCTCAAGAGCAACAAGTCCTAAAAATTTCTAAGTTCTAACCTTGTTAAGAGCTGCAAGACTAATAACCTTCACACCCATTTTGTCTGCACTCAGTATGGCTTCCTCAATGAGATTGTTGATGCCTTTATGAGCAAAGGGTAGAAAATACTGCAAGTTGCACCATCATAAATCATCAAAAACAAATTACCGTGCACTAGTTCTGAAATAAAGTGTATGGATGATAAAGAAAGGTCCAAACAGCACATATAAAAGCTATGAAGATGCAGAGATATCTAATTAATTTAAGTTATTAACGGCCTTTCATAATGATCAAACAGTTTAACAGTTAAAGATATTTTTTTCCATTTTAAAATACTGTAATAATTTACTTACTTTTATATGTGAATGATGTAATAGGTGGACAAATAAGCAGTCATTTTTTAACGTAGAAGGTCCGGGATTGATTCCTTATACACTTTGTTACATTTTTCCAGTTAAAAGCATGGAATCATTTGATCTTTTAGGATTTAAAATTATACAGTGACAAGTACCATGAGGTGGAAAAAACTGCTACAGATTGGAATCTAATTTTTGAAAATTGAATTTTTTAATTTTTGAATTCACAAATTTTCAACTATTGTTTGTGGGTGAGGCTAGAAATTTCTCTATAACAATTTCAGAATTTTTTATCCACGTTGACATCATTAAAAGACACTCATTGAATTTTTTTATTTTTTTTAAATTATATTAATGGTTACCATACAGCATTGTTTTCTTAAAACAAATATAGAACTACTAGATTCCTAAATATTCTCACCTAAATTTTTTAGGTTAACTGCTACTATAAAATTCATGAAACCACATAATTATAATAAAGTCCTAATTTTTCAAGAGCACTTGCTGAGAAATTTCAGTTAGCCCCCTACATGAAACCATTGCCGAAGCAAAAGGGTTCTGGGGACAGTATCAATGGACTGACTAAAGCCCCAGAATTGTGTGAGGGAAGAGTGTATAGAAGACTTGAACCTGTGAATTACTGCAACTTTTCAAATTATACACTAAATTGACTCAGTTGGGAGAACTTTTCCCAAAAAAATTCGAATTTTGGATCATAATAAATATTATCAACTCACTCATTCTTGTGTAAGGAAATGCATAGAGGCATTAATATCGCTGCATGTAATGGCTCTAGGTAATCAAAGAGCTTATTCAGCCCCTCCAAATTGGTAATATTCTTAAACAAAAACCAACCAAGAAAATATTTGGAACGAGGCTTTATGATATTAATTTTACCTGGAATCCGAACCTGGGAATAACCCAGGTCTGACAAAGGTATCCTTTCAACTTGTTATCAGTATTCACGAATGGTTTTGCCCAAATCCACATTACAAACATGAATGGTATGACCACCGGCCACAAGGGCCAAAGAAACCACCATGAACTAAAAGGTGTGGCAGTGAATCCTCTGAGGAGAAAGCGTACGTGAAGGGACGAAAGCACATCCACAATGTGCGCCAGGAATACAAATTCTGGAACCCTATTAACTTCCCCTGCTTAACAAGTTGTATAACATATATTCATGATTTTGCTCCACAAGAGTAAAATACAATCACTACAATTACGTGAAGTGTAATGGAATTTAAAGAGACTTACCTGCAGACACGGATCGTTGGAGATCCCATGATTTTGAGTTCAATGTGCCCCAAAGAAGGTCATAAAGTGGCATAAATAGGCAATAATTTGTACCCATTTCTGTGTGATGAAGACTGTGGTACCTGCAAAAAGTGTATATATGCATCAACGATTTGAGATTTCCAATTGACCGTTTCCAATATACCAAGTATTTTTATGAGGACAGCATCCAAATAAGATTGAAGACAATGCTCACACCTAGCGAAGAACTTAATAGTATAGAAACGTAAATAGTATGAGATTTAATCATTGCATGTATATAGTTTGAAAATATATCTGTAGCTGCATAGTAATCATATAGTGAAAATTTCAGTAATGCGATATAGACCTAAAAATAACCCATATAAAACTATACTCGCTTAGCAGAAATTTCAACATATCATGTGTTTGCTACGCCATAAAAATAAATTTATCTACTTAAATTGTGGGTAAGTAATAGGGGTAGGTATCAGAAATTTCATATTTTCAGAGTACACGATTGCTGAAAAACTTATTGAAAACATCACACTTAATTAATCATCCGTGTGATTCATATGCCATGAAGGGCGGGCTTGACCAACGGAAAAGGAGTGAGGACTGATGGACCGAAGGAAGAAGGGAGAGAAATGCTAGAAATGATTTGGGAGACCACTGTTCTCTCATAAAAAACCATAAAGAATAATAGAACTGAAATCTAATACAATAAGTTAAGAGAGGTATTGTACAAAAAGACTAAACAATCAAAGAACTGAATCTAATATAATAAGTAAATGAATGAATAAAAGATTTTTAATAAGGTTCATGAAATTTAAGAATAGCACACAACTCTCTAGTATCAAAGTTTTAAAAAGTTTGTAATCTCCTTTTGGAAATCAGATTTTCTGCAGTGAATTTTGATCAAGATGTTTACAGTTTTGTCCAGCCTTGTCTTCTCAAACAAGGTGTCTTCATAATTGATATGGACGTTGCTGTTCGTTGAACACTCCACAATGAAGTGTCATTCTATCTCCACCACTTCCTTGTTACAAAATCAACAACTTCTTTATGTAACTTGTCCTTAATAAGAGGTTAAAAGCAACCAAAGAAGAGAGAAAACCTTAATAAGAGGTTAAAGCAACCAAAGAAAAGAGAGAAAAGGACTGCTCCACCAAGCAAAGAACCGTAAGATCTGCTCAGGATAAAATTTGCTTTCTACACATTTAATGCACTGAACATTTATTGACTCATGAAATCGAAAGAATGGAATATAGGGACTATCATTGGTTTGAACCCTAGGTAGACATGACTCCCTATTCCTAGCTCCCGTCAAACCTGCAAGTGTTTAGATCGAACATTAAATACAGAATAAATAACACTGCAAGAGTTTAAATGGGACATTCCGTGCACAATTTTAACTCTGCAAGCGTTAATATGGAAAATTAAATACACATGCTGGATTTTAATCTTAGTCAATCTTACGTGGGAGTGTAGATGAGATATCTGAGCATAGGAAAGTAACGGAAAAGGGATTCAGGCACCATTTCCACGTTACAGTGGCCCATAAATCTAAGCGAGTCAAAGAGCAGACAATAAATATAGATCATGGCCATTGATGCTCCTCCCATCAGTCCTGCTCCTACAATGGGTACTGCCATAATCAATGCCAAAACAATGTGCTCCAGAAAGGTAGTTGTCCCAGCTGCAACAACAGCATCCACCCGTACAAAATAATGAATACCCAGATGAGTCAAAGGCCTTACAAATAAATGGAACAGAGAAATCTGTCCATTGATATAAACTTACTTGTCTGTGGTTGAACCGTAATGGAAGCATGGTGGAGAGCATGATAGCGCTTGAAGAGAAAGTCTGTGTGAAATGCACGGTGCAGCCAGTAGTACAACACCTCTGCTGGACCCATATGGAGAATGGCCACGTAGAGCAGTCCCCTTGCATTCCATGCAGGGAGATTGCTCAGAAATGGTAAGTAATAATGTGCTGCAGTGGCCATGAAGGCCTGCAATATGATGTAGTTGTCCCTGTAAAATCATGGGAATCATCCTTAAAATTTACTATTGCTTTCTATGACTTTTCTCTGCTAACACCAATATTACACTACTAACTCTGTTTCTTTAGTCACAGTATTCCATGATATTTGGAAAATAAAATAACTTATCCAATTGCAATTCTCGTATGATATTAGATTTTACAAAAATTATATACCAGTCCCATTCTCTGTCCATTTGTTCGAACTCAGGATCTTTTTTGCGGATCTTATGCCTGCTGGACAGGCAATACATGTTGCTGTAAGTGGTCCATAGCTGACAAATTGTACATCTGAGAAGAGAAACCAGTAAGATGTGAAAGCACCAGTTGTCTCCTCCGTGTTCTCCATAGAAATTGGTGTGTATTGCCTTGACTATCAAGGGCCCATACAACAAATACTGCAATCAGAGAACAAAAAAATAAGATCATTTTTCACCGTTCAATTGCAATCCTAAAACAAAATGTTAACAAAAAAATAAGATCGTTTTTCACCGTTCAATTGCAATCCTAAAACAAAATGTTGTGGTAAATGACATTACTCAACCGCACTTGTGTTCTATCGATCATTTCTATTACTAGGAATTGTTAAGAGAATCCATGTCTCCACACTTTTGTCAGTCGTTTTATTTATCTGACAGATAGATAGACCTTGAATAAAAACCCAGTTTTATATCACTACACTTTCATTAGACATATCAGGTATAGTATAGATAAATAGGCTGGACGAGTTTCTGTACTCCCATCAGCCACACAAACGTACTGAGAACTGCCCTGTATTTAATAATCATATCATATTCGATATAACAGATAGGACTACAACAAATACCAGGGCTAGCTAACCACTCTGCATGAGTTCTTTAATCCATGGCTCTCGCTTCCAATAGACTCCATTGTTGTAAGAACGGAGAATTTTTAAAGATTAAAGCCTATATGAATGACATACACAACAAAGTTACGAAACAAACAATAACAACAAAAAAACATACCTTCAGACTGCCCAAGTTTGTCCATGGCCAATCTGCAAGAAAAGCTGATGACTTGTACATGGTAATGATGAGCAGAAATCAAATCTTGAGTGCAACGTGAGCCTTCCGTTCGATAAATAACAGGGATGAATCTCTTTAAGTATGATAGTCTGTGAACATCTCAAATAACAACATTTGCAACTGGCGGCCACAGATATGAATACGAAAGCCAAGGATGTTATTTTCCATGTTGCTTTGAGTTGGTGAATCTTCAAAGCATCCAATTCACTGAGCACACCGAACGGGCTAATAAGAATAAATGATGTAACTACTATATTACCTTTCTAGACAGAGAAGCAAAAACCATTTATGATTTGCTTACCAGCCCCCCACATTCCAATGCAAATGGCAATACATCTTTTTTGGTTGGTACTAGAAATTAAGTTTGGGATACGGTTCAATCACTTCAATAATTGGATTTATAATTTATCCTCCCTAGTCCACTATCTATTCTTGCTTTTTGTTTTCAATTTTTTTCCCCTATTGCAACTTCTTAATGGTGGAATGAATGAAAAAGATTTTAATAATGTTTATGGAATTTGTGGGATTAAGAGTAGTAAATATAAGGGTTTAAAGTATTATAAAAAATTAAGTTTTTTTTATGATTTTTTTATTATGATTTTTTTTGAAGTTTTGTCGATCTCTTTTAAAAATTAATCTTTACATTATTTATTTTTAGGTTGTCTTTAATATTAAAAGGATGTGACTATTTCTTGAGCATTTCATGATGATGTGCAATTTGCACTCCACTTCTTTGTTATAAATAGGTGCATTTTCATTTATCACCCATATTTAAATACTATCTTATTACTTTTGTATTTAAGATGATCAAACTAATTTTTAATTGACCCATTAATATCTTTGGTTTCAATTTAATTTGTACTCCTATATCAATTCTTACATCAAATCTCATAGAAAATCAAATCTTAACTTGAATAGATAAAAATCTCATAAACTTATAGAAACATGAGCTTAGGCCCTAAATCACATCACATCTAGCACTACAAGGGCCCCAAGGTGTCTATTGATTACTCATGTATGCTTGGCAATGGCAAAAGGGTGGCTCTACCCTAGGTTTGCACAAGGGTTTTCTACTCTCTGAACCTAATGGCATAGATGTGATGGCTACTATAGTTGGTTCAATTTGGTGGCTTTAGTGGATGCTAGGGGTGAGGAATTATGTATTTCATCTAAAGATGTAGTGCTACAAAGATTGGTGAAGAAGATTTTTTATTTGCTTGTTCCTTCACCTATGTTGGGCTCTATTTTGGGGGTCGCAAATGGCTACTACAACAATTCACCCAATGCTCAAACCATCCAAGGTACTCCTTCTATTGTCCTCTGATTCCAATTATAAAGTGTACTAATCGAGTGCTCAAGATCCCTAATTTCCTTATGGAAAAATCTTTGTCCAATCTAAAAACTACCCTAGTTGGAAAAAAATTAGAGTATAAACCCAACATCTATTTTTTTAGAGGATGGGCTAAGAGAAAATGGACTCTTTGAGGCTCCATTGAAATCTTAGTACTTGTGAAAAGTTTCTTTATGATTTTTTTCCTCCATGAAGATTGTATTCATACTCTCTTAGGGGGGTTGTGGTTTTTGGATTATTCAAGCCTCTTCCTTAAGGATTGGCATACAGGTTTTGATCCTCAAAAGGAATCCACTGGGATAGTCCTAGTCTAGGTGAGACTTCCTAGTTTACTACTTAAATATTAGGATGAAGATATTTTGGTTAGGAATTGCTAGCTCTTTTGGCCAACTCATTGCTATTGACAATGAGAAAATCTAAAAAATGATTTATATTCATAGAGTTATTTGTTAATGTGGATGTGGAGAAGATGCTTCCTTCTTCAATCACTTTATCCTCCAAACTAGGAAATTGGGCACAACAAATCAAATATGAGGACTCTTTGGCTTTTTGCAATCATTGATTCATGGATGGTCATGCCTCTCATGGGCATAGGGCTAGAAATCATCATCATTTGAAGAAGGTGGATGGGATTGTTCCTCCAAAGGCTAGCTTAGCATCCCTCAATGGGGAAGCCTCTTGATGTAGGAGCATCCAAGTCCACAAACAATCCTGCATCACCCAAAAATATTTTTATTTCAGTTTAGTTTTGGTGTGTTTCATTTAGTTTTAAGTTTTATTTATTTAGAGGAATGTTTAGATTCAAATTAGAAAATTAAGCACATTAATTTGTATAGGAGATTAATAGGTATAGATATAGATTAAATTTAGTGAAATTTGGATAAGAAATGGTTAAGTTATGCTCATGTGGGTTTTTGGTTTGCAAACAAACTTGTAAAGTTTGGGTCTATAATCGGACTTGCAATATTTTTTGTGTAATCAAACTTTGTAAGCTTTTGGTTTTGAACCAAACATCTTTATAAAGTGGTTCTCACTTAATTTTTTTCTTTTATGGGAAACTCATGGCCAACCTACAGTTGTGGACATTTTATGGTGAACCAAATTTGTGAAGATTTCATGGGCATCTAGATTTGTGACTAAAATCAAGTGAACTAGATTTAATTTAGTCAATCAGTTATGATGAACTTTCTCGTAATTGTGAGAATCACCCAACCAAGTGGATTTGCAGGCAAATGCTACTAAATCAAAGAAATGCATTGATCAAAAGGTTCAGTTCAATAAGCAACAAAATATTCATAGAAAGAAAAACATGATTAAATAATGATATCAGCAAGGTAAGGAGTGTGGGGTTTACCAAGTGAACCAGATCTATATAGATTGTGGGGTTTCGGTAGTGAAGAAAACATGTGGAGTTTTCCATTTGAATTGGCTATTTGTGAGATTTTGTTAACGAATTAAATATGTGGAATTTCCCCCTTGAATAGGTTATTTGTGAGAACCCAAAAATGATTTGAACCATGGGGAGTTTTCTAAGTGAATCGATAATTTGCGGGAACCTGATAGTGAACCATACCATGCATATTTTCCATTGTGAACTAAATTGTGTACTTTGTAGGTCATTCAATTGTTGTAACCACTCGATCTTGAAACAATTCAACTTCTTGAAATCCTAGAGTGTAAAGGAAATTTGTTGTAATCCTTTTGGGGAATTTTTGGAAGGGCAATTTTGAGAGGTTTAGAAGGTGATTGTATGTAATTTAAACATTTGAATGTATGCCTCATAGTTTTATAAGATTTTTTCTTAAACATTTGAAATAAAATTCAAATAAATTTATTTGTTGAATTTGTGTTGTTGAATTCTATATTTTGGTTGTCTAATAAGACCCCCATATCTAAACTACATCAAATGGTATTAGAGTAGGTTGTTTGTTGGGAAGAGTTTTAAAGAGATTATGGTGTTGTCCTCCAATAGATATCAAAGTTGGGTAAAAGGTGTACAAACGTCCTCCACTTTGGAAAGTGGAGAGAGGGAGTTTTGAGAGATGGGTTTGTGCAGGATCATGGGGATCCAAACTAGGCCCCTAAGTGGCAATGAAAATTCAGAAAAACAGAGTTAGGCAACTTGACATAAAAATTTGAATATGTTATTAAAATAATTTTAAAAATATGTAAGAACAAAAATTGTAGCAAATTGAATGTAGTTTTTAGGCTACTAGTCCTTTTTTGGAAAAAAGTAAATCTATTTTGTAAAAAAATGAAATTTCAATTCAATGGTACTAATTTTTAGGAAAAAGATTTAAGAAACAGGTGTATGTCTAGACAACCACCCTAAGTACAAGAAAAAAATATTAATAATATTTTTTTCTAAAACTTTCAATATACGTAGAGGACACATGCCTGAATGTGTCGAATGTTTTTTGTAATTTTTTTATATGTAAATAATTAGTTATGATTTTTTTATTAGAACATTTCAGAATTATTAAAACGTGTTTGCCTAACCACCATAACTTGGTCAAAAATTTATGAAATTCAATTTTTTTATCCTATAGTATGTGAAGCATAGAATGTGATGCATCTTTTAGATTCAAACAATGTGAAATACTTTGAAAGTTATAGAAGTTTTTAAATCAGCCTATCAATCAGGACTTTAGTCGTAATGTATGTAGAAAATCAATAAAAAATATTTATTAAATTCAAAATAAGGCATATCTTATATTGGTGGAAAGCTGACAATTTTTTCTATAAAATCTTTTCGTTTCATGAAATTTGGATAAAAAAAGTTGTTAGCCACAAGGGCGAACTTTAGAAAACTAAGCAAATTTTGTAAACATGTTTTTTGGATTGACTTTCCAAGTTAGGAAATCCCGAACCAAATCCTGAGCCTACTAATTTTGTCAAAAAAAAAGATATATGTTACCTGTATTATTTATAATACATAATATTTAATATTTTAATACATACTAATATAAATATTATATATTATATATGGGTAGGTACACCAAGATGGTTCCCAAAAAGGGGGCTTAAGTGGCCACTTTTTAAAAAAAATTAGGAAAAACTGACCTTGGATGTGAAATTGAGGATAGTTACACTCAAAATTTTGAGATGCAACAAAAATAAGGATCATAGTGCTTCGATTCTAGTTCCTAAACTACTAATTATTTTTGAAAATGGTT
>VDFB02370864.1:0-21659 GCA_007258455.2 Sequoia sempervirens
TATTTCTACCTCCACAAATAGCCAATGAGCTAAATGATAAAATGTGTGTGCTCTTAACCTTAAGTGCATCTAACACTGTAATGAGCTAAAATGCTAAAAACCCTACTCAAATGTGTTAAAGAAGGATTCTTAAATGATAACAATGAGATCAACCCAATAGATAGTCAAATACCCTTAGGAAAATTTAAAATGTAATAATACCTTGCTTAGGGAATCAAATACACTGAAGCTTGAAGATGAGAAAACTTTGAAAAACAAGTCATTAGGTGCTTGAAGTGGGCCAAAGAAATCTCCAAAACCTAGATTATATCATGTTCTTTCATTGGCATCAAACTTCTATCATTGTAGCAATCTTGATTAAATCTAAAATTCACCTTGAAAAATTGTAAATTAAAATGTATTTTGGTAGCATATAATTGACTTATGATTCTTCTTTTTCTTTTAAAATAAATTCATGGTTATATAGTTGAACTTAGGAAACATTAAAGTTTAGGCCAACATACTTAAATTTAAATTTTTAGGATTAAATTATTTCCAAAGCCCAAAATTGAAATTGCATCTTTAAAATAAGGACTTATCCATGGTGAGGGCACTTGTCAAAGTTGATTTGATGATGTATATTCTAAAGTAGTATAGACACATTCTCCTAGGTTGATAGGAAAATTTAGGGCTAGGGAATATCTAAATGCATTTATATGGAAGGTCACTAAAGTTGGTTCCAAATTGTAATGCCCTATTGTGCAAACCCCAAAGGACAACTAAGACAACTAATATCACACAATTTTTTTTTTAAAAATTTAACATATAAGATATGTACATTAAGTTCCAATGCATGACATTCAATTAAATGGATACACTAGCCACCTATGTCCTCTGGGGTACACGTGGAGACATTACGTAACCTAAACCCATAACATAAAGAAGACGAACGAACTCCAAGATAACCATAATAAACCATGTTAAAGAATTCATTAACAAAACCATACATCCATTATAATTTCCATCATTAAGAAGCATTCACACGCGAAAACTCAACATGAACAAGATTAACTCCATTTCAATAACCATAAACATATATTATAATCATGAGAATACAAAAGAGCATATTTCCATAGATACATGTCAGAATGACGACAACCATAATCATTAATCACATAAGGAATTTAAAGGTACAATTATACATTACATTTGTTTCCATACACTACATCATCTAATAACATAAGTATACATCATTGTTTCCCAACACAACATGGGAGTAGTACATCAGATACATGAGTATGAAAGACATAAATAATACACATCTAATTATATGGAGAACTTTGGAACACTCCGCATTTGGATAACACCACATTGCACAAATGCTAACAAGGAACCCAATGGGGTACGCAGCACGTTCCACTCGACCACGTGGACTCGAAGGCCTACCCCCTGTGCTAGGAGTAGATAAGAAAGACCTAGGACAAAGACAAACAAGCAAAATGACCACAAGACCAAACCACAAACGAGCAACCATAACATAACAAATAACAACCTCAACAACAACATATAAACTGACTACTTCCAGAGACATGCAAAAGATAATGGCAAGGGGTACTATGGGAGAGTGTCATCGCACGAACCTATTATGGGTTATCCTAGCTACCTCTCAACAAGCGCTAACCCCCATCTATGGTTATCTTGGTTGCCCCTCATTAGGCACTGACCCCATAGGGTGACACATGTGGGACCGCTAACCTCTCATGGGGACGAGGAAACGACCTTTCTGACCATGGCTTTCTCAACCCACCCTTAGTCTACGAAAGCACTAACGGCATGGAAAAGGTATCTTACCTATCTTTAGTTATGTTAACCTACCCAACCCACTAGTGTGTTTTATTAGGTTTTCACTTGTTTAACCAACTTGTTCATAGGTTATCCAGGCTACCTCTTTGTGTGTCGGCCCCCATGACGAGCCACTCTCCCTAATAGCTTGAAAAACAAGCTCACAACACCAAGGGCATACCAAAGCATGAATGCACCAAAGGCCACGACAACCCAGAATACAGGCAAGGCAAGAACCTTCTCGCACAAGATCACAACTCAGGACATGAAGAAACATGAAACAAGGTACACCCATATAACCACGAACAGAGGATAACCAACAATCCACAAGGGACTATCCACATAAATTTCAACGTGCATCACTCTACCCCACTATCTTTGGAAGCCTAAGAACCAACTACCAAATGGGGGTTACATAAACAATGCGGGTTCCCAGCGAACTCAAAACATGAACAAACATAAAATCTCCTCAACCAGCGGAGTAAAGCAAAAAGTAGTACATTCCACAAAGTAACACAATATCCACCTTAAGAGATTGATAACATAACTTATCTAAGCATTTACAAGGCAGTACTTTCAGAATTATTTTAAAATAATCAATTACAACATAAGTCACACAACCCAAATACTATTTAACCAACTTCCTTTATAACATCATTCTAACGTTAAAATATCTTCAATTGACAAATATCCTTAAAACAAATACATAAACTTTAACTCGCTAACTAGCATTACAATGGATTGCGAAGACATAATTCACTTATCTAATTAAATCAATTCTATTTACTAACATGGATATACCTTCTTCTATAAAAATTTAACAAATTTAGATATCGTCATCCATCTTTTTTTCTAAATTATAAATTGTAGACATGGAAAATGTAAATTGCATTGACGCTGCACATTTGGACCTCATTACTAACAATATTTCATCCTAAATCATCCTTTGGTCTAACCATTTAATCAAATACCCTTATTTGATTGAATTCATAAATTTTCCATCTCTTAATTAAATAAATCATCTTATCTAATTAAGTCTTTCTCTCTCGTTAATTAAATCAATCTATCTAATCTAATTAACCGTATGTCCATATTTAATTAAATAATTCATTTTATTTGATTAAATATCTAAGATATATTAAATTAAATAAATTGAACCTTGTTTAATTTAAGCTAACATTCATCTTCTTTAGTTAAATAAAAACAAATTATTTATTTAACTAAGTCTAAATCACATTCTTCTCATATTTGATTTAAATTAACCCCTAAATCTAAATCAAATATGTCACATCCCCTAATCTCTCAATTAAATCAATTAATCTTGATTAATTTAATCCTAATGCAAGTCCCATCCTCTAGTTTTTTCCACTTGCACATGAAAATAGATTTAATTCATTTATTAAATCTCTATTTTCTCTCAAATGGCATAATGGAGGAATATTCTCTCAAATTTGAATTCAAAATCCAAGTGGACTTTGTCCTTCCAACAAGGCATTTACTTCACCTAATAAGTCTTTTCAGCCAAGTGGCATTTAAGGGAATTTCATTCCTTTACATGTCATTTCACCATTTTCAAATACCACCTAATTGCATTTATGTATGATTCATCAAAATGTGTACATCCCTCATCCATCCTACCTTTAACAAGTGGCACCTTGCCGTTGGTTGAAAAATTAGTCCCCACATTGTTCATTTCTGCTATTTCTCCATCTTACCATTCTATAAATAAGAGGTCTCTTTCCTCATTTGATCATCCACAACTTGAGTAAACTTACTATACTCAAATTCATAGCAATCTCTATTCATCTTATTGAGTTTTATAGCTAGGTTATGTAGATTTTATGTTGGAGCACATTGGAATCATTCATCAAGTGGATCATTCTTCATCAAGCATCTACATTACATCATTTGAATTGGGAAAGGGCCAATTTTCACATCAAATTGGCACCAATTCCCTTAAGAGATTAAGAGTTTGCTTTGCATTAGAATAGGATTTTATATCTTTGGTTTATGTTTGTTGTGTTCTTCATTCCATTCCTTTTCCTTTGCAATTCAAATGGATTTCTTGAGGAATCATGATACTAACCTTGCATTTGATCTAATATGGTGTTTATTTCTCATGTTTGTAGCAAAGTTGGGGAATCTTGGCCCCATATAAATATACCCTTTTAAATGCATATATATATTTAATCACATAAATTTCCACATAAGATATAATTAAAAATCATAAAACTAGCGGTATAATTATGTTTACAATCTTATTCATATAAATGTAAATATAAACATGATTATATACTATATAAATATACCTATAATTATAATTATAATTATAATTTATATATATATATATATATATATATATATATATATATAAATTTTACATGGAAAGCATGGGAGACTAGAACCAAGGCACAACCTGAGGCTACTAGTCTAGTTTATTCATAATAATAAGAAATTAACACACAAATACCCGTTTATTCATAACATAGTATAGTGTTTCAAAGCCAATATAAATCTAAAACTAAAAAGGAACCCCCAGCAAGGAGGCGTGCATGGGAACAAGCTGCACACAACCACCAAACTACAAACACAAAAGAAGAGAACTAGAGGGCACAACCAGTATGGATGTTGCATCATTTTAAAACAAAAATTAATAACCTAAATCTGCAACATCTATTTTCATGATTATATAGAGACGGCTTTCGTAAGGCAAGATAAATGTTTCTTTTCAAATTCATTGCCATACTACACTTAATTAATTATAAGCTGCAACATAACAGTGTATAAATTTTTGTTTTCATTTGCAACATTGAGAGTTTAATAATGAAGTGAAATCCCCAACTTAAGGAGGTGTGCATAGAAGTAAGCTGCACACAAGCACATGGAAGCTGAAAGGGTGCTAGGCAGCACCAACACAACTAAAGCTCAGTTTCAAACTAACCATTAAACAAAAAACTTTGCTAGAAGTTACCAACCAAACCAAGCAAAAATTGACAGAGGAAAAACCATTAAGATAAATGTGATAGTTTCCAGCAGGGGTGCAACTAAGGGAGAAATAGAGAGTTTGAATTAATGAATAGAGTACAACCTACAAAGTAAGTCAATCTATATTTGATATCACCACCATTCGACTCAAGTCTATCAATTTGTTGTTTATGCGATGAGATAATGACCATATCGCCCACAAAAAATGGTTTGACGAGTTATAAAGGATATATATAATAGAAATGTGTAATATTGCATTCGCTTTAAAACAGTAGCATACTAAAGGGCTTGGCTAGGCTGTGCAGGAGAGAAGAAGGTGAGGAATCATACTTCTACCCATGAGAAAACTAAGAACACAAAAATTACATGTTTGGGAATGCAAGAAACGTAGACGCATCAACATGCAAACAAAATTTTTCCAGTGCTAACTTTAATAATGAGAACCATATAACAAAATTCAGAAAACCAACCTGGATACTTTGTTGAAGAAAAATGGAGACGATGAAGCGGATGATCCCTTCGATGTAGTCCTCAAATTCATTCTACAAAAGAAAGCCAATCTTCCTCAAATCCTTCATTTTTTTCTGAATGCCAAAGAAAACTCAATAATTTTTGCAAAGCCCCTTATGTTGAAAAAAAACCCCTCAAAAATTAAAATTCAAATTCAAATTAAAAATTCCATTCTTTCTTTTCTTCCCATATAAAACTGAGGAAATTGCTTATCCTTTCGAAGATAAAAATCAAATGATAAACATGAAAATCCATAAAAATGGCAAGTACTTTCCCTACTTTTTCAGTTTGAAACAGCTCATGCCCACGCATGCGAAATCATTCCCATAAAAATCCTTTTTACTATTTTTTTTTAAATTACTTTTTGCGTTTTTGATTTCCTTATCTTTAAATTTTAATTTTAAATTCCAATTCAGTTATTTATTAAAATAACACTATTCAATGCAATAAAAATTAAAATGACTTTATGAATAATAATCTTCCCTTTTAATTTAAATCTAAAAATTAATATTATTAATAAATGGTACAATATTTCCATTAAACATCATTAAAATAATCCTCAATAACCAAAGTACATAAATTTATATTATCCAATCATTAATTTCACAAATTAGTCTAATAACTAACCACATTTATTTGCTAATTCAATAATCCCAATAATTTAAATTAAAACATCAACTCACGATCATTGATAACTTAACCAATACTTGAACGACAGTAAACTTAACACCCCAAGAACCACAACTACAACATTAAATTAAAACAATGTTAAATAAACGATTAAAATAAATGACACCAAACAAGACGATACCATAACGGTGACGGGATCGTAGACAAATGACACTGTTAGACACAACGACAAGGTGACAAACTCAGACGGGGACTTTCTTGTCAACTTCGTTTTCACTTCATACCTGTTGGAATTGTAGGACATGCTTAGACCTGACAACACAGGTGGAGTCGGTGTCTAGTACTTGCATCCTACATCAAACCAATGTCAAGTAGCATATAAATCTCTAGTTACAAGCACATCGTGAAAGGTAGTTGCGACGCAGTAGGGCGCTTGAAAACGAGTGATGCTACATCGTCCTTTCACCAAGACTCAGACATAAAACACATCAACATAAATGTCCAGAAACCATCATTAAACTATAATATCACAACATAGTACCACATGAGAATAATAACATAACTAGATAAAAATGAACACCACATATCATTATGTTATCAATCATCATAAATAAGTATCATGAACATCCAAACACATTAAACTACAACTCCACACAAGTCAAATTGGTGAAACAATCACCATCCAAGTCTCAAGTCCACAACACAACATAAAAGAGTACCTGAAAAGTAATAGCTACACATAGGTATTACACAAATAGAGAATGACATTGTGCTTTCACCTAAAAGGGAGTACAACTTTCAATGCTACACTAATGATAGATGGTGAAAACAAAATAATTTTAAGAGACCAAACAAGTGCCAATGAAGATGATAGCTCTAAATCACTATCATCAAAGAGAAAAATATCATTAATTATATCCTTAAGATCCCAAGGAGTAAAGTCCAATTAAATAGGTTTACAATGTTTAGCAACTAGACCTTTTAATGAGGTGAATCCTTTTAGAAATGAAGAGTCATAATATGAAGAATCACTAGAAGCTCTTAGTGAGGAAAGAAAACTTAATTAAAGTGGGAAATATTCTCAATGAGGAGATAAATGCTCTTTAAGATTGTCATCAAGATCTATGAGATGGAACTCAATAAAAAATAAGATATGTTTGATAGGAAGAGATCCTAATGTGATGGATCATAAAAATAATAATATGGTGTTATTGAACTAGATCATTGAAAGGAAATATGATATTTCAAGAATTAGGAGTAAATAAAGGAATTTAAACACATATTTGTAACCTAAAATTATCTAGACTAATTATCCTAGAAATAACTCACATTAGTATTCTAATATTTACTAAAGTGGTGCTAGGTGTAAAATATGCTAACAAATATAGCATTTAAATAAACATCTACACTCCCAAATATAACATTATCTCACTTTTTAGTTCCCAAATTACCTAGCTCACTATTTGATTATGAGTAGTTTGATATATGGATAGGAGATTAGTTGAAAAGGATGGTAAACAAAGAATATCATGAATTGATCCTTCACCCACATCAACAAAAACTTTGACACATATAATCATTAAATACTTGTTACTCATCAATAGATGAGGCATCGAACAAGGATCTAAATATGGGAAATAATTATATGATGAAGCCATGTGGTGCAAGGCACTAGAGTCTAGTAACCAAGTCATGAAAGATGAATTTATAACTACAAGGGCCTTTCCCTTTCCTTACCTATTAGAATTTATCCTAGAAAAATCTAGATATTACTAACTAATATAAATGGATAAATAGGAATATGGATATTACTCTTCTCTAGAGTGTATCAAATGATTGATTTGTTTCCTCATATAGTCATGTTCATCATGACTAGATTTTTTTACAACATGAATGATTTGAACTTATCTTTCTTTAAAATTTTAACTTTGGAAGAGGAGGCATTGGGTGTTTCTTTGGAATACATAGAAGATATCTAATCCATTTCTTGTCTATTCTCCTTCTTATCCTTATTTTCCTTGTCAAAAACCTTCTCATATTTTGAATATTAAGTTGCAATAAAGGAATTTAACTTAGAATATTTAAGGGTTTTGATTTTAATGGGTTCATATTGATCCTAAGTGAGATTGGTAGAAAAATAATCAAGAGATGGCATAGTAAATATAGCTCCTAGGGAAACCTTTGTGACATGGAAAGTGGAAATAAAGATCAAATAGTCTAGAATAAGATTAAAGAAAATTCCAAGAATTGGTTGAGTGTATTAATTTTTAATTCCTCATTATCTTAACTACAACCTCAATGATTTCAACTACACGGACATTGTTAAAGTTGTAAGAACTAAAACTAAAATATAACCCATTCTATCACCACGAGTTTGAGACAACTTAGATAGTGTAGTCTAGATTTATTAGGAGTATGTAAAGATGCAATGTGAAATTTAAAAAATGGTATCAAAATGAAGCATTAGAGTAGAAAAATAAGAATAAATAATTAAAAAATCTTATTATAATTAGTGTAATGGCCCATAAATAATTTAAACTATAGAAATTTTTCTTATTGTGTTTTATAATGTAAAATTTTGTTTTATAGAATCCAAAATGGACCAAATAGATAGAAGTATAGAATTATTGAAAAATAGGAACATGTAAACTACACTATTGCATATATATTTAAAAATATCAATTATAAAAAATGGATCTAAAACAGGAGTTCAAAACAGAAAACTATAATCCTTATGAGTTCTAAAAAAAATGACTAAATATAAAATAATCTAATAAGACAACAATTCTAGAAATTTTGAGCATGAAAAGGAAAAAACAACCACACTATAATAAATCTCTAAGAAAATTCTCTTATAAAATTATATTGAGAAATTGCTTTCTATAGTTGAAAAACATCATTTAGACAAAAAGACTAATAGAGAGAGGTTGTGAGTTGAGAGATAGAGTCTACAAATTTCATCTAATTGCATTGATGGAATATCCTTAGATGATCAAATATTTCATCCTAAACCTAAAAATATCTTTTATACAATAAAAGTACCCTTTGGAGACTATAAGTTCAACTTTCTAAACTATATGTAATTTTTAATAAGGAAAATATATAGTTTTCAAAGAGGATATTTTAAGGGGGATATTCATAAAATATTCTCTATGGGCTATTGTGTTCCCATGTGATGGCTTGATGAAGGAGTGACTAGTAATAGAATGAATTGATAATAATTTTTTGTTATTAGTGATAGTAGAATCAATTGCCACTTGTGGGTGATTATTGAATGCACAAGACAACTGAGAGGGGGGGTGAATTAGTTCTACCTTAAAAATTCAAAACCCTCATTAACATTCATATCCACATTCATTCATTAAACCCTTAATTCTGTTATGATGAATTAGCATGAAAAGAAAATAAAAAAAATTGAAACAACTTAACACCATACACAAGAGAACACCAGATTTATGTGGAAAACCCAAGAAGGGAAAAACCACAATGAGAAATAGCTCACAATATAAGTAATATCAACATTGAATATAATAGGGTTCACTACCCAAAGAAGAAAGGCTCACTGCCAAAATAGAAAAGAAGATAGAGAAAAAAATTTACATAGAGAAAAGCATCTCAATGCAACAGAGAATCCACCACAATGACTTCAACACCTTGGTAGTATGATTGAAGAATTGTATCCACCTTCTACCCATTTCATCCAGTAAAATAACACATGAAAGCTCACAATACACTTCTCAATTTCACACTCTAATACTCTTCACTTCACATTATTTTCACCTCACACATCTATCTTCACATCCTTCAACAACTCAACTCATACTCATACCATCTTCAACCTTGAAACCCTCTCCAAGGTCAGCTATGCACATCAAATATGAAAATTATTCAAATTAGGTTAGAACCAAAAAAATTTTGTGGTGGATAGAAGTGAATGCGGACCACATCAAAACTTAATTGGGACCCAAATAAACAACACCACTCAACCACACGCTTCCTTAAATAATATTTATCCATCACATGTAGTGTAAACACTAGGTTGGTTGTTACCCATGCAAACACCATTAAATTTTTAAGTACACACTTCCTCAAAACCAAGGATGACTTGCAAACCACACACCATGATTGAACATGATCCATAATATTCCTCAAACACCCTAAAATCCAAAAAAATCCTTCGCAACAACTTCTACCTAAGGAATGTACACACCCAATACACTTAGACAACTCTTCCATACAATTAACTCAAAAAACCATCTTTTGAAGCACTAAACCTCAAACCATCTTGACTAAGGTAAACTACCAACACTATCAATACACTTTTAGAATTAGAAGACTTGAAACACAATTGCAGAGAAATGTAGAGCAAAAAAATTTCTCCCAGACACCTTTGTAATGCATAATTCACACACTAGTGAACACAAATTCTTCTGTATGATGATCCAACATACCAAATCTTGAATATAACACTTCTAAGAAACTCTCACCAACATATCTAAATCACACAAGAAGATTTTCAACCTAGAACAAATACAAAGCAAAACTAGAACACAACTCTATCACCTAGAACACCACTGCAACACATTGTTTCCTCTTTTTATCAAATTTTCTCAAAATAACTTGGAAACCAAGTATTAGAGACACATCTTCATCATCTTTAGTACTTCCAAAACCATAGAAAAAATCTCATCAAAGCAACACTAGAAGTTGACACCATTAGCGTTACTAATGACAACATTTAATGCAACTAATAAAAGTATCAACTACTCACACTCTTGCAACAATGACAACATAGACTCTTTGACATCAATGACAACACTGAATGCTCATACTTACAAAAATATCCCCCTTTATCATTGATGGCAACACATGATGTGAAAAGTCACAACAACTCTACACCATACCTATTAATTTTTCTCTTTTCTTCTCCTTTGTAGCTTGTCTTCTTTACTTCTTTCTCTCTCCTTGATGACTTGTTCTTTTCCACATGAATTTATCTCCCCATTATTACTTATTCTTTTTTCACATATTTCTCTCTCCCCTTTGACATCAATGGAAAAGGACATAATATTTGTACATATTGTTTATTCTCTTCCTTTGACATCAAACAACTTGCTTGCTACTATTTTGTAATACCTTTCCTTTATTGCTCTGAATACTCCCCCATAGGAACACACACCAAATTATACTAAATAAGCTACCACTGGACAATGACAATACACATTCTTTTGACTGCAATAATCAACAGTGCAACTACCTACTCCCCCTAAGAGGTAGCCACCAACATCAGTCTAGAATAAAAATTGAATCTTGAGATCCATTAGACTGATGCATCTCCTTATGCATCTAGTTCAAAGGAGGGGCAATAACCCACACCTTCTCCCAAAGATACTCAAAATTATCCTTAGGAAGAGCTTTAGTGAATATATCATCAATCTAATCCTTTGTAGGCACATATTCAAGCTTCACTTCATTCTCCACAAACTTCTCTCTCAAAAAGTGATATTTGATTGAAATATGTTTTTTCCTTGAATGCATCACTAGATTCTTTGAAATATTGATTGTGATTGTATTGTCACAAAATATAGAAATAGGCTCATCATACACCACTTGATATCCTTCAATGTTTACCTCATCCACAACACTTGTGTGCAACAAGATGTTGTTGCAATGTACTAAGCCTTTGTAATGCTAGTGCAATGCTAAAATAGGCAGGACGGTCTTGCAAATAATTTTGCAAAAGAATAACATCCTATTTTGGTAAACACAAAATCCGTTTAATAAAATCACTCGAGAGTTATCATCTTAGGTTGATAAAGTTGATCCGAGTAGATGTGGGTTTTTATCCATATGTCCCAAGGATTGTATATTTTCTTTTTCCTACCCACTTATTCATAGATTACAAATATAAAATAGCATAGTTGGTTAAAAATTAAATGTCATTTGATTTAATCCAAAGCTTTTTGGGTATCACTGTTATCAAAATTTGGAGCCTTCTATAAAACAGTTACCTTGGAAGGGTGAGTTGTATTAATCCTCCTAGCCTAGTTATATTAACATTAGGACTTAGTGGAAGCATGAGTTTACATATCTAACAAAAAAAACTCAAGGGGTAGACAAACCAACTTACTTATTAGCACCTCCTTCTTAAGTTCATTCTTACTAAATAGCCAAGCATTATTTATTTATTTTTAGCAACTCTGTGAACCTTCCCCCTATCCTCATATGTAAGGTCAGATACAAAATATTAATTAGCCCCTCTTTAGTTTTCCAGATTGGATTCTCATATATCATTTAGAAACTTGGAAAGGATTTACTACTACATCTTTAATAATAAAAGAAATGAAATGAGAGATCTACACCTTATATATATATTTATTTCAATAGATGATTTACAAGATAAATGCTTCAAGGATAGTTCCTAACTCCCATAACTCTCCCAAGAACATTATAGTGTAAAGAATTATAATACAAGCATTCTAGAGGAAGAAAATTGCTCTTTTTACCTTCATTATTTACAATGTATTTACTTAAACTCTTATTATTACCACATTACATAGAAATGAGATAAATAACAAACCATTGTATAATGTCTTGCTCTCCACCCTACCATAATGGTGTCATGGAGCCTCGTAGGCTCTAGCCATACCCCCGAGCAAGGAATTATTTTAGCTCCAAGATGATGAATGGAGTCTTTTCAAAATTTTATGATGGGATAATAATATCTTAGCACAAATTTTATGCATCTAGGCTCTCTAATTTCTATTTCCAACCATGATTCCCACAATATTCCACCTTTCTACAACAAACAAACAAAGGAAAATGGAAATGAGAAAACTTATCTCTCTTATTTTAGAGAGAAGATTATCCTTGTTTATCCTTCCACCCTTCTCCAAACCAAGCCATCTTGATCACTATCTCTCAAGAGTGGAAACTCTCTTTCTCTCCTCACATCTTCCTTCAATCCCCATCAAGTTCTCCAAGAGGAGAAGTGGGTAGCACCCCACTCCTTCTTCCTCTCCAAATATATAGAAGTTTCCCAAATTACAACTCTTGTATGGGAAGGTGTGGAGTGTACCTCTCCCCATCAATGAAAGTCCTTTCCCCATTAATGAAAAGATGCATTTGAACAACCACTCCATCTTTCCACCCCATCCTCTTCTCAAAATTCGTTACTCTCCATTATGAGAGCTTTTAAGGGGTCAAATCATGTTGTAAGGGCACTATTGTATGCCTAGTTGACCCCTACCACTCTGGTATAGACCCTAGGGGGTTTATTTTTGCACCCTAATCCAAAAATTTGACAAACAACCCTCTTTAGGTGTCCATTTAAGGAGACATCCGAAATTCAAACTTGGAGAAGGGTTCCTAACCCCTAACCCCACTTGCATCCACATGAAACATAATTAAATATCCTTTTAATATCAACCCTTACCACATTAATTTACCACATATTAACTCTTTATTTCTAACCCCCAAAATTGTTCAAATTCATATCCACCATAAGATTTATTTTGATTCGCTCTTAATGGTTTTTCCCTTTCTGTACTTGCACCCTTATTTTCCTGCAGATGCAATAATAAGAATCGATCATGTACGACATTAATTTGCAAGCTCAATATACTAAGATTTATCTATGAAAAAATTCCATCTAAAATTTCAATTCGTATTCCATAATTCATGAGTTCTAAACATCTTCATGGTAGTGACAATTTAACAAAATTCTAGAATGGAATGCAAATATATTGTTACACAATCACACTACTTATCATCTATAATACATCTTACCATCTATTTAGGGAAACATGGAACAAATTATGGTTTTACTAATCACATGTGAAGTTGGGTATTACATCTTCATCATCTTTAGTACTTCAAAAACCATAGAAAAAATCTTATCAAAGCAACACTAGAAGTTGGAACCATTAGTGTTACTAATGACAACATAATGCAACTAATCAAAGTATCAACTACTCACACTCTTGCAACAATGACAACATAGACTTGTTGAAATCAATGTCAACACTGAATGCTCATACTTACAATAATCTCCCCCTTTATCATTGATGGCAACACATGATGTGAAAAGACACAACTCTGCACCATACCTATTAATTTTTCTCTTTTCTTCTCCTTTGTAGCTTGTCTTCTTTACTTCTTTCTCTCTCCTTGATGACTTGTTCTTTTCCACATAATGCAACTAATCAAAGTATCAACTACTCACACTCTTGCAACAATGACAACATAGACTTGTTGAAATCAATGTCAACACTGAATGCTCATACTTACAATAATCTCCCCCTTTATCATTGATGGCAACACATGATGTGAAAAGACACAACTCTGCACCATACCTATTAATTTTTCTCTTTTCTTCTCCTTTGTAGCTTGTCTTCTTTACTTCTTTCTCTCTCCTTGATGACTTGTTCTTTTCCACATGAATTTATCTCCCCCTTATTACTTATTATTTTTTCACATATTTCTCTCTCCCCCTTTGACATCAATGGCAAAGGACATAATATTTGTACATATTGTTTATTCTCTCCCTTTGACATCAAACAACTTGCTTGCTACTATTTTGTAATACCTTTCCTTTATTACTCTGAATGCTCCCCCTTAGGAGCACACACCAAATTGTACTAAATAAGCTACCACTGCACAATGACAATACACATTCTTTTGACTGCAACAATCAACAGTGCAACTACCTACTCCCCCTAAGAGGTAGCCACCAACATCAGTCTAGAATAAAAATTGAATCTTGAGATCCATTAGACTGATGCATCTCCTTACGCATCTAGTTCAAAGGAGGGGCAATAACCCACAACTTTTCCTAAAGATACTCAAAATTATCCTTAGGAAGAGCTTTAGTGAATATATCATCAATCTAATCCTTTGTAGGCATGTATTCAAGCTTCACTTCATTCTTCACAACCTTCTCTCTCAAAAAGTGATATCTGATTGAAATATGTTTTTTCCTTGAATGCATCACTAGGTTCTTTGAAATATTGATTGTGATTGTATTGTCACAAAATATAAAAATAGTCTCATCATACACCACTCTGATATCCTTCAATGTTTACCTCATCCACAACACTTGTGTGAAACAAGATGTTGCTGCAATGTACTCAACCTCTGTAGTAGATAAAGAAATCAAATCTTTTTTCTTACTTAGCCATGATACCACTCTACATCCAAGAAAGAATGGACCACCACTAGTAATTTTCCTGTCATCAACACAACCAACCCAATCTACATTTGTTTAAGCACTCAAAGTGAATTTAGTATGCTTTAGATACCACAAGCCATGATATGGAGTGCCCTTTAAGTATCTAAATATCCTCTTTACTACTACAACATGTGACTCTCTAGGATCTTCTTGAAATCTAGCCACAAGACAAACTACATGCATGATATCTGATCTAGTAGTGCCAGTTAGATATAGTAGTCCACCAATCATTGATTTGTACTTGCTTTGATCAACCTTAGGGGATTCATCATTATTTCTTAGCTTGCAACCAGTAACCATGTAGGAGTACATACTAGTTTGGAGTCTTCCATTCCAAGCTTCTTCAACATCTCTTTGACATACTTTGATTATGAAATGAATATACCTTTATTTTTTTAATTGATTTGTAGCCCAAGGAAGAAATTCATCTCCCTGAACATAGACATTTCAAACTCTTTCTACATATCTTCTGCAAACTTCTTGCACATAGCTTCATTGCCTCCAAAAATTATGTCATCAACATACATAACTATAATTAGTATTTGATCTTTTTCAACCTTAAAGTAAAGATTACTATCTGCGGTACCTTGAAGAATCCTTGTTGTATCAAATACTTATCCAACCTTTCATACCAAGCTCTAAGGTCTTGCTTCGATCCATGTAATGCCTTCTTCAATTTGTAGACCATATTTGGTTTATCTGATAATTGAAATCCTTCTGATTATTCCATGTAGACTTCTTCTTCCAATTCTCCATTCAAGAAAGAAAAATTCACATCCATTTGATAAAACTTGAAATCCTTATGTGCCACAAAGGCTAAAAACATTATGATAGCTTCCATTCTTTCCACTAGGGAAAAAGTATCTTCAAAATCTATCCCTTCAACTTGTGAATAACCCTTACACACAAGTCTTTATTTATTCCTTACCACTTCTCCATTCTCTTTCAATTTATTTTTGAACACCCACTTAAATCCAATTATATTTTTGTTTTCAAGTCATGGGGAAAGTTCCAAAGTTTGTGTCTTCTTAATTTGGAGTAGTTCTTCTTCCATAGCCTTCATTCAATGTTCATAATTGCATGCTTCAATCATTGTTTTAGGTTCAACTTCAGAGAGTAAACAAAAATTGTCATCTTCTTCAATATCTTTCCTTCTTGTTAATACACCTTTTCTTTTGTCTCCAATGATTTGTTCTTCAAAATGATTCCTCTGCACATACTTACCTGGGTTCTAGGGGTCTTTTTTGGAGCTTCTTCCTCTTCAATATGCACATCCTTTTCCTTAGCTTTTTCTTTTTCTCTACAATCAGTCTTATCTAATTCATATCCATGTATCACCACTGAGTTTTGAAAATATTCATCAACCTTGACACTTGCACTTTTAACAATCTTTCTCAATATTTTGTTGTTGCACCAGTAGGCTTTGCTTTTAGTAGAATATCCAAGGAAGATTCCTTCATTAGACCTTGCATCAAATTTTCCCAAATTTTCTTCACCTTTTCTGATATAAGATTTTCTTCCAAACAATTTGAAATATTTGACAGTAGGTATCCTTCCATACTACAACTCATAGAAAGTCTTTGTGTTGTTTGTATTTGCTTGAACTCTATTAAGTATGTAAACTTTAGTATGAATTACTTCTCTCTAGTGGAATTCTAGTAGGTTAGCTTCTTTCATCATAGTCCTTGCAACTTCTTGAACAATCCTATTTTTCCTTTCAACCACTCCATTTTGTTGAGTCTTGGGGAAAACAAGTGATTCTTTATGCCACAATTCTCACAAAACATGTTAAATTCATTGGAGGTAAAGTATCCACCTCTATCATACCCTAGAAATTTGATCTTATCAATTTCATACTCAACCATAACTTTAAATGCTTTGAATCTTTCTAGGGCTTCAGATTTTTCTTTAAGAAAAGTAACCCATGTTATTCTAGAGTAATCATCAATAAAGAGCATGAAATACTTGTCGCCTTGAAGAATTCTTGTTCTTGTAGGACCAAAAAGATTTGTATGCACCAATTCCAACAATCTAGTAGAAGATTGTTCTTTTCCTTTGAAACTTCTTGTTTTCTTTCCAATCTGACAATCCTTGTAGATATCATTGATAGGATTTGTAATCTTTGGCATATCTCTCACTACTTGAACTAAATTGATTCTTACAAAATTATCAAAATTAATGTGATACATCCTCCTATTCCATAGCCAACTTTCATTAATCTAAGTCATAAAGTAATGACCATCAACACCCTTAGTTGATAAAAATTTCCATATGTCCTTCTATCAACAATTATAGTTCTAGATCCTTTTTTGATCTCACATCCATCATCTTGAAACATAATATTGTATCTTTTGCTACACATTTTCCAACACTCAAGAGGTTATGCCTAAAACCCTCAACATAGTAAACATCTTCAGTATTATGCTTGCCATCAAAATTGATTGAATCTATTCCACATATTTTAGCACCTGAATCATCACCAAATCTAACAAGTCCTCAATCATACTTTTCAAGTTTAAAAAACTTACTCTTGTATCTAGTCATATGATTAGAGCATCCACTACCAATGATCCAATAATTCTTATTCTGTCTAGCATGAAATGAAGATACCAAAGTACTTTAAGTCTTATCCTTTTTCTCTAGAGGGAATTCCTTTACACATCTTTCAAAGTTAGTAGAAATAAATTCATGTCTTTAAAGCCATCAACAAGCATTCACCAATCATATCCATAATTAGATTCATCATCAGAAATACTTGCATCTTCTCTAACATTATAGCTTTTCTTCATCATCTTACCTTTGTTCTCCTTGTTTTTGTCATTCACAACTCTGTTTGGACATCTTGAAGCATAGTGACCTATCTTTCCACAATTGAAACATTTGAAAGACAACTTACCTCTATACTTTTAAGTACCCCTTCTCATCCTTATTATAAAGTTATCCTCCACATCATCAAGATCTTCCTGATATGGTTCTTCAATCTTCTCTATTTTTGTAGCCTTAAAAGTAGTCTCAACTTTTTCACCATTGTTAGTGCCAAACTCTCTCATTTCAAATGTAGTTAAAGAGCCATACAATTGATCTCTAGAATATTGATCTAGATTTTGAAATTCCTCAATAGCAACAACCTTATGACTATAAGATTTAGGAAGGGTTCTAATAATTCTCTTTACAACTTTTAGTTCTTTGAATTTTCCTCCAATACCTTTGATGTAGCTTACCACTTCATCTACCCTCTACATGTAGATTGTGATGTTTTCATCTTCAAACATCTATAAGTTCTCAAATGTGTTTTTTAAATTGTACAGTATAAAAAAAGGCAACTTGCTTGATTTGGGGAATAATTGATGATAAATTGGACTTAATGAGACCTTGATTTGCTATTGTGAGGTGTTTTTCACATCCAAACTAGGTCTTGGACCCTTTCAAATGCATTTAACGATGCCTTGTAAAGTGTTGTAAAAGAATTTCATGCTTTTCTAGACTTAATGAATCCATTTTCCCTTAATTCAACATTATAAAATGTATTTTCACATCAATCTAGGATGCTTGTGAAATAAAATTAATGTTAATCTAGTGTTGTAATGTGTCTTACACATTCACATTGGATATTGTTCCTTCCTAGGTTGAGTGGACCTCATTTTAGTGTTGTAAAGTGTATTTAATCACACTTTCACATTGAATTATGTGTCCCAAGCCCTAATTGACCTTTACATCATCACTAATATGCCCCTATTACCCCATATTGTGCATCTTGAGGCATAATTTGATGAAATGCTTGACAAAGTCACCATATAAACCTTATTTCCTTATTTCCTAGCATCCTAGTTGGAAAGTGGGCCCCATTGGGACTAATTCACCACCTATGGTGAATGAGTCCCTACCAGGTGGGACTAATTCATCCAAGGTGGCGAATGAGTCCCATTTGGGCCATTTTTGACTTTTGGGCAAGAAATTTTGGAATTTAAGTTTAATTTTTCTTCATGTCAACCTTAGGGATCCAATTTATGGGAAAATAAGGTGAATTGCCTATAAAATCAAGTCTCTAAACCCTAATTTACATCTTCTAACTCATTCACACATCTCTTATCATTCATTCATCATCTATCTTCTCTATCAAGTCAAGCAAGTTAGAGTTTCATCATTGCAAGTCATCAATAAAGCTTCTAAAGACATTCAAGGGATAAATCTTCCTCCTTTGCTACAAAAATTCAAGATAAAACATCATGGAAAGGTATTAACTTCACTATTTCATGCTTCATTACATTCTTTCATCATTTTGGTTTAATTACCTAAAAGGGGTTTGACCAAGGCAAACCCCCATGTCCTAACATCCAACATTTCTCTTTCTTGTCTTGTGTGTTTGGAGATTTAGACATATTGGAGGCTTGTAAATCATTGAATATTGCATTGAAAAGTTGTTAAAGTCATATCTTCATTGGATAAGGAAAAACACCAACAAAAAGTCACCTTTAGGCCCGAATTTGACAGTTTTAGAACAAGACACTTGGAGAAGCAGAAAGTGCAGATTGAAGGATCCTGTTTCCACCTTTGAATCTTCAAAAAATAAAAAATGGAATCATTTGGCATGGGTGGTAAATGAGTCCCACTTCTAGGCCTGATTTTGGTTCTCTGCATTTTGGGATACCCATTTGTCTGAAATAGGCTCTGGAATAGTTTCACAAAACTGGGACTAATTTTCCCATAATGGCGAATGAGTCCCACTAGGCCTAAAAATTAGGATCAACAAAATTCCATATGTCATTTCCAGTCTTCATCAATATCTCAAGTGCACTTCTTTAGTTTCATTCATTTATGTTGTAGTTTACTTTCATTTCTAGGTATTTTTGCATTACACAATATGTTTTACAAGTTGGAATTCAATAGTTTTCACTTAATAATCAATAGCTTTTATCAATTTTTTTCATCTAGATCATTGCATTTAGTGATAATAACATCATACATTCCTTTATTTGAGTGAACCACCTCAATTTTAGGGTTCTATATCTCTCCTTTTAGGTGAAAAACCCTAAGAGTGTAAGAGAAGCACATAGAACACCATAAAATTGATGGTTCATAAATTCTCCATCTTAGCTCGTTTGACCATATGATATGCTTCATAAATACTTTCCAACTTTTCCAAAATTGCTTTACTAGTTTTCAGATCCATAACTTTTTCTAATTCAAAATTTGTAAGACTAATCAAGAGAGCATACTTTTCTTTACTATTTCTTTCATAGGCCTTGAGTTCACCTTCAGTGCTCGAACCATTTGTAGGAATAGTATATCCATGCTTAACTGATTTCCAAACATCATATCCAAGATTCTCCAAAAATCCTTCCATCCTTGTCTTCCAAAATGCATAGTCTATTCCATCAAATATAGGGATCCCCTTCTTGTACGCCATCCGAGACCTACCTTAAGTGGTAAAGCTTTTCCTTAAGGAACCTTGCTTTGAGACCAATTATCGAATGCACAAGAAAACTAAGAGGGGGGGTGAATCAATTGTACCTTAAAACTTCAAAACCATCATTAACATTTAGATCCACATTCATTCATTAAACCCTTAATTATGTTATGATGAATTAGAATGAAAAGCAAATAACAAAAACTGAAACAACTTAACACCATACACAATAGAACACCAGATTTGCATGGAAAACCCAAGAAGGGAAAAACCACGATGAGGATTAGCTCACAATATAAGTAATATCAACATTGAATACAATAGGGCTCACTACCCAAACAAGAAAGGATCACTACAAAATAGAAAAGAAGATAAAGAAGAAATTTTACACAGAAAAGCATCTCAATGCAACAAATAATCCACCATAATTATTTCAACACCTTCACAGTCTAATTGAAGAATTGTAACCACCTTCTGCTCACTGCATCTAGTAAACTAACACATGAAATCTTGCACTACACTTCTCAATTTCTCAATCTAACACTATGCACTTCACATAATTCACACCTCACACATCTATCTTCACATGCTTCAACAACTCAACTCATACATACCATCTTCGACCTTGAAAACCTATCCAAGGTCGGTTATGCACATCAAAAATGTAAATTCAAATTAGGCCAGCACCAAAACTCTTTCATGGTGGATAGAAGTGAATGTGAGCCACATAAAAACTTAATTGGGACCAAATAAAAAACACCACTCAACCACATGCTTCCTTAAACAATATTTATCCATTACATGTAGTGTAAACACACTTCATGCTTCACCATTTATCAATATCTTCATGCTCTACTCTGCTTCAGATCTTGCACATTTAATTGTATCATATCTCACACATAACATCACTCTCTTTGCACAAGCAATTGACCTTGTATATATACCACATCAGATAAAAACATAAATTAGGTCAGCCTAATTGATGTATTGTGCATCCTTGTAACCTGTCAACTCATAACTCAACCACACATGATTTACAAAATAAACCAAAACATGTGACACATCAAAATAGTTCTG
>VDFB02370865.1:0-103251 GCA_007258455.2 Sequoia sempervirens
AAATAAAACATTATTTGGAGACAAATGGATCCATCTTTAAACAAAAAACTTATGCTGTTAAAATAATTTGCACTTTCACTCACATTTAACATAATTTTAGCTTTATTTACTTGCATATTAGTTTAGCTTCCATTAATGGATTTCATGATAACATAGATGCATACATTTAGCTTATTTATTAATTAGAATTTTAATCTTTTGAAACTTGCATACATTCAGAGTAGATTTGCATACACCTATATCGATCATCTTAGCATAAATCATGTTAAAATAGCTTGCATCATGTTCATTTCGCCTTAAATCATATTTTTATACACATCTATCAATGGTTTCATCAGTTTTATTCAATAAAATTGATTGAAACAAGCTCATTATCCAAGGGATTGGGAAAGGGTCGCCATTCCACATCAATGCAACACCACTCCCCCAATAGGATAAGTTTAAATGTCGTAGATTAGAGGTTTTTCAAGCTTTCATGATTTAGAATGTTAGTTTTAATGGCTTCTTTGTCTTTGTTTACAGTGAATGATCTTATTGTGATTGATGCTTAGTGGGTTAAATATGCCTCAAATTCATATGGATCGGGTGTAGTTAACCTATACTATGTCATTGGTCACATTTTGGTGCTAGAAGGAGGGAAAACTTTAATATTTTGTGTGTTTTTTGGAGAAATTTTGGGTTTAATCTCTTAAATGCATGATTTTCCTTAATTTTTAATGAATTCTTTATGACTAATCTTGCAGAAAGGTTGTTGGGTTTTGAAGATCTCATGTTTAACTTTCCAAAATATTTTACGATTTCAAAACTAATCAAGGTTTGAAGAAGTCGTTATCTTAAGTTGTTGGTATAATCATTCATCACTAATTTTGCTATTTTCTTAAAATTCTGGGTTTAATATCTAAAATGCATGATTTTCCTTAATTTTTAATGAATTCTATATGACTAATTTTGCATAAAGGTTGTTGGGTTTTGAAGGTCTCATGTTTATCTTTCCAAAACATTTTACAATTTCAAAATTGATCAAGATTTGAGAAAGTTGTCATTATCTCAAGTTGTTATAATATCTAATTTTCTAAAAATGTTTCTCAAATAGTTGAAAGGATAAAATGAATTAGCTTTCAAAGTTGGATAAACTTGAACCAAACAACTTCACATTTGCTTTAAATTTTGACGTGTTTTAATTTTTTTATTTCATCTAATTTTTAGCATGTCTCTAACTTCTTGTTTTGGTTTTTAGACTAACTAGGTTTGTAGGTTTGGACAATACAACTTGAAAAAAAGAAGCATACTATTATAATTTGAATTATAATTGTAACAAGTGTTGTGACACTTTTGGGGCACTTATAACCCATTTGTAATGCTTTTTTATTTCACGCTTTATGATGAATGGTACTCCCCTTACAATCTAAAACTCACAAAAACAACAAATAATGGCGCAAACAAAATGCAAGAAGGAAAGCAAATATTTTCTATTATCATTGAAATGAAAATGAAATTACAACATTATATTTTCCATCACATGGGCTTTCTGATTACATAAATTTGCAAGTCTGCAAATCAGAGCCACCATCTACTTTGCTCTTGCCCCTCCTCTGTAGTCCCCCCTTTACATCCTTTATTTGGAAGGTGTAGCTGCCCTAGAATCTTCTGGAAAGTGTAACTTCCTTATGAAGACATTTTGAAATTTTATTAATTTTGGTATTACAACTTCGTGGGGTCATAACTTTTGATCCGACTATCAGATTTTCTATTATAATACCTTTTCGAAAAGGGCTTGGGAAATCTTGTTGCAGAAAGTAGGGCCTAAAGGCCATCTACTTTCATTTTCCACCAATTTTCAGGCCCATCCAGAGCCTCTAAGTGCCTCAAAATTGACCCCAAAAATTTTACTAGGATTCTCAAAAATTAAAATTTTAATCTCTCAAATGACAAATGGTTTTGAAGTGGTTTCTTCACCATTGGCTTCAATTTACCATTTTGTGTCCAATTATGCATAAATGAAAACTTACAAAAATAGTAACTTTACCAAATTTAGCCCTTATTGAAAAGAAAAAAACAATTATTTTTGGGTGATGCAAGATTGCTCTTAAACCCTGGATGCTCCTGCATCACTTTAGGACCACACTAGCTTTCAATTGGGTGTTAAAATGAATGCTCAAATTAGTTAAAATTGAACCCTCACATCATTTTTACTTGTTGGGTTAAAATTGAACAAGGAAAACTCACACTTAGTTTGGTGCTTAAAATGAACTCATCTTTTCTTTGAGGATTAAAATTAAAAAGTGTTTGCTATGTCTTGTGGTTTACATTTTCGTCATTGAATGCATATGCTCCTCTCGCACCACTCAACGATATTGGGAATCAAAAGCATTCCTTTGAAATTTTGTTTAATCGCCCACATATTTTGATTTGAATTAAAATGAACTCCATGCTAGTGTGAGGAAAATGCGTTGTGAATGCTCTCTCCTTACGCCATCCGACTTGGGAGATAGAAAAACAAACGTACTTCCTTGCTTTTGTTTATCTTTAGAGGGCCTGCCACCCCACTTCGAAAGGTGGGAATCACCCAAGCAATAACAATCTAAATCCAAGCTCTTTCAAATCACTATATAAAAATGTGTTTGTGACAAAAGTCATAAATAATAGGTGCAAATGTGTCATACCGACAAGTGCCACCCTTAGTGTCTGTGTGACATGTCAAAATCCTTTCTTAGGAAGGGATTAAGAGACCTCTTGATTGAAATAATCTTGAGCTAATCTTGTCACGTGTATGACCACCTTGAACGAAATCCCTTATTATGAACTAATTGTTTAGAAGCCAAAAAACCTTTATGCTTGTTGGTGAAGGAACAATCGTTCTGAAGCTGCCCCACATTTTACTATTCATTGTTGAAACAAGAAAATCATTAGGATCCTCAGATCTTTAGGAATTGAGATTTGGTGGTCTTGAGAAGTGTGTGTCATGGAGGGGAGCTAGTGTCACTAAATCTCTAGTTGTTCGCATTATCTTAGTGTTTGGAGAAATTCAAGTGGGGATTCAACAAGTAGTATCTTTTGAATCTAGGGTGGTAAATGCTTGTGAGACAGTTTAATACTTTGCTTGGTTCCAAAACATTGCAAACAAACATTCACAATCTTCCTAAAAATTTCAAACCCTTTGGTCTAAGTATGGATACCCTTTGAAATAGCCTTGATATTAATTATTGTCCTAAGGATTTCTATCCTTAGAGACTTCTAAATATTTTGGTTTACGTATCAATACATACTTTCAAAAGTTAATATAAGCAACTATGGCTTCAACCTCATGATTTTCACAAAATGGACATTCTGAAATTGATGATGTTTTTGACACAGACATTTAGTTTGAAACTTAATCATGACAAGTGTTTGTGGTAAAAAGAAACTCACTTAAGCAAGATAAATTGGAAAATTGAACCCCCATGACCTTTTAGCGTCTAATCACTCCAGTGAAACAACAAAACCTTACGCCTGCTATTATACAAGCAAAAAATTGCAAACATTGAGTCCAAAATCATTGAGTTCTATTGTAAAAATCATTGAGTTCCATTATCCCAAATCATTGGGTCCTATTTCCAAAATCATTGAGTCCTTAGGGTTTGATCACTTTAGAGGTATAACATGTTTCTCGCTAACTTGGTCTTGGAAAATAAAGGTTCATTCTAGGTCAAAATTAGGTCAAAAATTTCATCCATCCTTCATCATATTTCATCCTCCATTTCACCAAACTTTGCAAACTTTTGAATACACCAACACTTTGAACTTAGACATCTATCAACCCAAACCATAACTTAACTACTTTGTATGTGAAATGAATCATTTTCCATGCACCTAGTTAAGTTAGTTATCATCTTTGAACTAGTTTATCTTGAAGGTCACGAGTCTACCCTAAATATTCTCAAGTTCATAAACATCCTTTATCCAAACATCAAAACTTCAAACTTAAAGTCAAAAGTGTTGTCCCAAAATGTTTACAAATGTCTCTCCCCATATCATTCATCTTTTCATCTTCCATGATCACCATTGCTCCAAAAAGACTTAGATTGTCCCTTCTACCTAGATTTGAGTCAACTAGAGAGTTCAAACATTACAAATCTCAACACAATTCTCCCATAGGTGACCTAAAATTTATGGTAAAGACAAGATCACAACATAAGAGAATCATGGAGAAAACCAAAGTCACATTCACCTCAAGTGATCCCAATCCTCAAGAATTTGATCCAAGAAGTCAAGTTACCCCATCACAAAAACCCTCATCTCCATCGGGACCATATGAAATTGAAGACGTTACGAACAACCCATTTGGACTTACTAAGGAAGAAATCATGGAGTACAAAAAAAATGTCAAGCCTTAGAGAAAGTGGCTTCAATTATCCCATCTTTTGTCACACAAACCTTGGCACAAGGCTTGACTCCATCTATTATTCAACCAACTCCATCCCTTGTTCCAAGTCAACCCTTAACATCGAGTCTTGCAACTAGGCTAGGAACCAACCTTGGTCTCACTTCATGTCTAGGAACAAACACAATTGTGGGTATTCAGAACATGAACATTCCATTAACCACCAACCTTCCCCAAAACACAGGTTGGACACCAAAATTTGGAAAAACACTTACATTCCATGATGCCACAACGACCTCAACATTTCGAGTGCAACCATATTCATCCATCACCACAAATACCCCAAGTGTGCCTAACATTACACAAGGTAATGTGAACCAAGTGCCTCGAGAAGGACAACAAGGGAAAGTTAACACTCTCATGCAAAGTCAACCCTTGACAAGTGATTCCAACAACCCCATTGACACATCAAAACAAGTGGTTACCCAAACTAATCAATTCAATCCACCATCCACATCAAACCCATCTATCATCGACCCAAATGAAAACAACACCTTGGTTAGGAATCCCATCAACCAAGGTAATACCTTGATCCCACCTCAAAAACAAGGGAACCCCCTACCCTTCGGTCAAGGGAACACTTTCAATCAATTACAAGGTCTGAATGTGTCATTACCATCACAATACCAAATAGTACCAACATCATCTTTTCCCTTGGTCCCCCACGTCATGCAAAATCAAATGGGACCTCAAACTTACATTCCTCCATCCCAATCCACCATCTTGCAAGGAATGTTAAACCAAGGGAACCCTCAACCTCTCATCAACAACCCACAACCCACTCAAAACATCAACACCCAAAACCAATCGTAGATGTCCCAACCACTAGTTGATCCTACATTACAAGTACATGCCCTAGCTTTATAGCAAGCCCAAGATCAACAACAATAGCAAGAAGCCCTAGTAGCACACCAACAATAACAACAACAAGAAAGAAACCTCAGTCGCACAACAACAACAACAAGCACCACAAGCAGCCTTAGTTGCACAACAACAACACAAAGCACAACAAGCGACCTTACTCGCACAACAACAACAACAACATCAAGCAACCTTAGTAGCCCAACAATAGGAGCAACAACATCAAGCAACCTTAGTAGCATAGTAAGCAACCCTAGTAGCTCAACAACAACAACAACAGGGTTTGTACTATAACCCTCAACCAAACATCACCAATATGAACATGTTAGGGACATATATGCCTCCACCACCATAACCTTCACAATATCCTACACCACCATACACACCATGCAATACCCCATGATATCAAAATACCATGTACACTTCATCCACCATCCCACAATATGCAACATTTGTTCCTCCGCCAATCCCACAAGATGATATGACATCGTAACTTAAGGCATTAACACAAGAAATACAAGATACCTAGATGGGAAAAATGAAGAAGCCCCATACAAAAAACCTATGCACGTATCCATTTGATCAAAATATCACAATGGTACCATTCCCTCTCGGTTTTGAAGTCCCTAAATTCAATAAATACAAAGGGGGGGAATCCTGTAGACCACATCAAGGAATTCAACATCATGTGTATGGAGTTCTCCTACAATGAGTCCTATTTGATGCACCTCTTTCCACGAAGTTTAACAAGTCCTGTCATGGATTAGTTCTCACAATTGCCTCCAGGTATCAAAACTTTTCAAGAAATAATTGATAAATTCATAGATCACTTCTCCTTCAATCTTGACAAGGATGTGAGCTTAGAAGAGTTATACACCCTCAAACAAAACAAAGGAGAATCCATCACTAATTTCCTACAAAGATGGAGGCAAAGAGTTAGTAAAAGCAAGTGGCCCCTTCTCGATGAAAAACAAGTGGGGATAATCATATCAAATGCAGATCTAGATATATCCTTCCACTTAAAGATGCAATGTATCACCACTTATGACGATCTTATCCCTAGAGCCATCAACATCAAGAGAGCCATAATATCATAGGGAAACACACAAGTGTATAAATAAAATCACCCATCCACTAGTTTTAACGACAAGCGTTGCTATCGGGCCAAGAAAAAAATGTTACTAGTGATGGTGTTGTTGATACAAGCTTGGTCTTAATTGCTCTTAGACAAGAAAACACCCAAACCATAAACACACAACATGCACCCCAAAGAAAAAATAGTGCTCCTAAATGACAATTCACTCCCTTAGGGGAACCTATGGAGGATGTGTTGAAGCAGTTGATATAGTCTAACCTTATCACACTCCTCAATTTATCAAACTATCAAGAGCCACAAGTCAAACCTCGTAGCTATAGAGATGATCATTTTTGTGAATTTCACCAATACAAAGGTCATAACACAAAATTATTTTAGACTCAAACAACTAATAGAAGATCTTATTGAATAAGGAGACATTGATGTCGATCAAAAATCTGGGAACGAAAATCTAAAAAATTACACAAACCCTATGCCATGGTGGGACATATTTATTTATCACAACATGAGGAATTAGATACACATCAAGATATTGTATTAAAATGAATTCCAAACCCATCAAAAGTGTTTAGCAATATTTTATACCATAATGACATCAAGTGGCTATTAGATTGTGATATCTCTCCCACATATGATTCCATGATTGGGCATGTTGAAGAAGTTCCAATCGAGCAAGAAATATCCCTTATTGCACCCATACCCACAAAATGTTGCAAAGAGTCTTTTACCGATGATATATCATCCACCCAAGGATCATGTCAAAAGGAGGCCCTTGAGGATAAGAAAAGTTACTCTGAAACAAGACAAGATCAAGAACCCCTATCCCCAGAGTTTCACCAAGAGCTAAGGGACATCTTCCAAACCATTTTACACTCCAAACATGTCCCTGATATCACCCTTGAGATGTTTCTTTTTGATGGACATATAGATGTTCTTCATCCAAAACAAGAATCTCTCATTCTTGATATTCCCACACAAGAGCAAGCAACAGTCGAGATTCTTGATTCTTATAGTGATTGTGCATCATCGACATCTTTTTAGTTAGCATCAACATCTTTTGAAGCAGTATCAACAGATAACGATGTCATAGAACCATAGAAAATAGTTCATATTCCTGAACAACATGAACCCATAGCAATATCATGTGTTCATGACAAGTCATATTCAGTGGCTATGGATCAAAGGATACATTATCGGGGAAAAGGATTAGGTATTGATAATACCTTCACAACACTGGGGGAAATATTTTCTACAATAAACATCAACATATGGGGCACAAAGGATCCTTATGATGAAAACACTATCAACACTACAACTAGTTATATCATGAATCATCACCCACCTATCATCTCATACTCAAATTGGGACCAACATAAAAATAAAGATTCCTATCCCAAGAAGGAGAAGATCATCAAAGAAAACAAAGCAGTAAAGAAAAAAGGACACGTCAAGTATAAATGGATACCAAAGGAAAATAAAGAAAATCATCCCTCCAAAACTCCATCAGTCAAAGAAACTATGGGGCAGAGTCTAAAAGGGAAAGGTATCCATCAAAAGAGTCCTCAAATACAAAAGTAGGTTTCTCAAACAAGGAACACAATATATCTAGTGGTCGGTCCTAATTCCATGAAAACCTCTATTCCCACCCACCATTGCTCATCTTCCCAAGTTTGGAGAGTTGAAGGTTCCAAACCATCAACCAATCCATCTCATATTTATTCATACATATCACCATCCATTCCATTCATGATATCCAATTCTCACATTGACTGTGTGTTGGTAGCTACCCTTTATCATAAGGATTTTGAAGGTACCATATCATGATGTGTGCACATAGACAAGGTTAATTCTGGTATCCACAAGGTAGATCAGAGTTCTTCAAGGTTGCATTCAAGTGCTCATATCTTAGCAAAGTAGCTTATTCAGGTAGGATATCATTGGCATGCTATGACAATGGCCTCTACATCAATACCACTAGGTGGTTCAACATGAGGGTAAAATTTCTATAAAAAAATAAATTAAGAAAATAGTAAAAAATAAAAATCATCCTCAGTGAAAACCACTATGGTGACACTTTGGGCAAGTACTATGATGAAAACATGGAAAACAAGCATCATGAGTAGAATTGAGCATCTATATGATCCTTCTCAGACAGAAGCATCTCATCCTTGTCATGATAAATCCAATGTTCCCTCCATCCATCGAATCTAGATTTATCCAGATATTCCATTTTATCTTGATCTTGACAAAGATTCAACATATACTTCAACTTTACTCGTGGAAAATTTTTGACAGGCTCTTTACCATTTTATCTCATGAAGTCCCATAGCCCATATCTAGCATGATAAAACTCTGTTGAACTCTTCACATATACATTACCTATCTTGGTTTTTCCATTGAACTATGAAGAATTGCTAGACACTAGGGGCAGGTTATTGTACTTTTTTTTTCAAATAACTCTTTATCCATGTCTTATATCTCACAATGTGACATTGACATTTTGATCTAGGTATTGTTTACCTCAATCTCATCAAAAAATCTAAAAAAAATCATAAAATCTCATCAAAAATCAAAATCATTCAAAAAATTGTTAAGTCAAAATACAAAACATCCAAAACACATCAAAATCTCTAAAAAGGTCGAAACATCGAAAATCCAAAAAATAGTACCTTATCAAACTATGGGTCTCTAAGTTTGAACGTAGGCAAGGCCATCATTGATTAACCCCCGAGGCCCCTAGGATAGGTCGTTTAGGTTAGGTTCTTGGTCAAAACTCAAAAAACCCCTAAACATTCAAATATCTCAAAAAATCCAAAAACATTCAAATATCGGAGAAAACCCCTAAACAATCAAATATCTTAGAAAACACAAAAACATCCAAATATCAGAAAATCCCAAAACATTTAGATAACATAAAACCCCAAAAGCATTTGGAAAACAACCAAAAAACCCTAAACAACCTCAAAAAAATTGGAAACATAAACATTCACATAAACTCTCAAGAAGACCAAAAATTGCCTGAAAACATTTTCAAAATACCAAAAACATTGAAATATTCCAGAAAACCCAAAACCATCCAGCCCATTTTGCTTTCACTCATAATAAACCTTCATTCATAATAAATCAACCGCCACCTTCAATCTTTGGCAAAATAAGTAGAAAACAAGTATCGTAAGTCATAAAGTGAGAACCTAATTATCAAAATCTAATGTCTAGATCATAGGTAAATGATTCAATGGAGTTTGTATCAACGACTTATCACACACCTCATCCTAATCAAAACATCTAATTAAAATTTCCCTAGGATAAATCCTTCCTGTGATGGGCATCAGTATCAAAAATCACCTTAACTATATTAAACTGGCAAGAGATATAGATAACACTGACTGTTTGTATTTGATCTTTTCTTATGATTTATCTTAATGACCCATTATGAGGACCTCTCAGTGATTTCTATCAAAATGATTTAGAGAGAAAGGAATGGGGCATTGATCATTATCTTCCATTTGTTGTGCTTGTGGGTATTCATGTTAAATAATCTTGGTGCATACTTGCTTAGTTGTGTGTAGGAAAGTTGTTTGGAGTACATTGTTGACTATTGTGTATGCCTTATTCCGATATATTCTAAAGCTTCTAACTTACATTCCAATGAGGTTTTTGTATGTCAAGGTGTGAACAAAAAATATCCTATATGTATGCAGAGTCAAAGTCCATTACACTAGATACAATTCCATCCTGGTTATCAATACCTTGATGCATTGTGTCTATGTGTTATATCAAAAATAAGGAATAATGGAAAATCCCAATCCCAAGATATGAGAAAATCATCATCATCATGCATCTCTCATCACCATCTCTAATAAAGTCTTAGTGGATCATAGACTTGTTGGAACTTTTGAATCAATCTCAAAATCAATGGTCAAATCCATTATTCTTGTTCTTCTATCTTTACTAACATTTCTATCCAAGTATTGAATTTTTGTGATATATCAAAATGTACATGAGGCTACTCATAGCCGATGACTGTCTATACATCCTAAAATATATCTACATCAATATCTGAGCTAGCACGCCAGAAATCCCTCTTCCACTGGGGCATAGTGGGGCATCTATATCATCTTTAGCTCAACAATTTGAAAATTTGCAGCTCTTTGATTCAAAAGCAACTTGAAATCTCAAGAATCTCAAGCATAAGTCTAATTTTCACCTATCGTGAGCCTGATTAGAACAATTTATTCCCCGATTGATCTCTCGAGGGGGAAACCAACCATCTTTCGATCATATTGATATCAAATCATCTAACAGACTTTGTTCCCAACCTTGCTAGAAAATCTTGATCAAATTATCAAATCAATCATCATTGAGATATATCTTTCCCTACCAATCCTCGCGTTATTCAACACAATCCTCTCATTTTTGTGAATCTTCAAAATTTTTATCAATCAATCAATTAGATCAATCAACTTTATCTTGCCTATCAACATCTCGAAGAGATCATCGATATTTGTTTCTGCATCATCATCAACATCAAAATTAGCATCGAAATGAACATCAATCTTTGAACCAATGCAACAAGTACATTGCTTCAAAGAGGGGAAAAATGTAGACACTTCAAAATTTCTCGATGGATCACATTGGCTAACATCATTTCATCCTAAAACCCAACCTCTTTTCGCTTAATTGATTAAATTAGCCTAACGATTTAATTAATTGCCTCATTTTCATCTATTAATCTAATTGACCTAGTTAGGTTAATTTGCCTTTCAAGCTAACATTTCATCCTATTAAATTGAATAAATCAAATTATTTAATTTAATCCCTAAAGTCCTCTTATTTAATTAAATATCATATCACTTCCCCTTTTCATTAAATAAACTAATTATTTAATGAATATCCTAATTCCCCTAATTTGCATAATTGAAACTTTATTTAATTATCAAATTACTAATAAATCTAATTGCCCCACTTGCAAGGGAATATTCCTCCTCTACACATTCCTCCAAAAGGAATACTCCCATGGAATATTCCTTCCCCTTTTGCACAATTAGACTTTGTTTTAATTTGGTAAATATCTATTTACCTAACCCATGAGAGTATTCTAAAGAATATTCTCTTTTCTCACTCATTTGGGAAAAAGAGAATATTCTTACAAGACTTCATGTGCAAGATAACTTACAAGACTTCTTGTGCAAGTTTTGAAAGTGTGTTTGCTTGGATGAATGTGAGCCCTTTATTAAATATCATCTTGAATCCTCAACCCTTGATGGGGATCCATGATCCATGCCTCCATCTTGTTTCCTTTTTGACTATTGATTAGATTTTTCAATCTTAGCCCTTCATTTTTCATTTGCTTTCCTATAAATAAAGTATTATTTGGAGACAAATGGATCCATCTTTTAACAAAAAACTTATGTTGTTAAAATCATTTGCACTTGCACTCACATTTAACATCATTTTAAATTTATTTACTTGCATATTAGCTTAGCTTCCATTAATGGATTCCATGATAACATATATGCATACATTTAGCTTATTCGTTAATTAGGATTTTAATATTTTTAAGCTTGCATACATTTAGAGTAGATTTGCATACACCCATATTGATCATCTTAGCATAGATAATGTTAAAATAGCTTGCATCATGTCCATTTAGCTTTAAATCATGTTTTCATACACATCTATCAATGGTTTCATCATTTTTCTTCAATAAAATTGATTGAAATAAGCTCATTATCCAAGAGATTGGGAAAGGGTCTCCATTCCACATCAATGCGATGCCACTCCCTCAATAGGATAAGTTTCAATGTCTTATATTAGAGGTTTGTCAAGCTTTCATGATTTAGAATGTTATTTTTAATGGATTTTTTGTCTTTGTTTACAGTGAATTATCTTATTGGGATTGATTCTTAGTGGGTTAAATACACCTCAAATTCATATGGATTGAGTGTAATTAACCTATATTATGTCATTGGTCACAAGGAGAAACAACAAGACATAAGCATACACTGCCAAATACATAAAGAAGAAAGAAAAAATAAATAAAAGGGGTGGATCAGGCCTCGACCATTTGTCTAGCATGATGTGGATCAGATCTAAATTGTTTGTCCAAAACATTTACAAGTGGAACATGATGTCCACTATGCAAACCAAACACATGCTTACAAAGGCTAGTGGAACCAGGTCATCCACTAGGTGAGCCTCGAGTGAGACACATACACACACAGCTGGTATGTGCTCACACAAACAACCAAGTGGCTATGGGAAAGTAACACTTAAGTTCAACTCCCATATGCTAACCATACCAAATCTATACCTCCTGATAACTTTGATAAGGCACCACAAAACATGAACAATAGGATTTATAAGGCAAGCAAAACTTCGTATGCTTGACACCCATGAACAAATAAGATGGCTCCATAGGAAAGCAAAGTGTGTTATGCAAGGTGGCCATATAACAAATATTGTAAATGCAAAAAAGTAGTGTAAGGTACATTCAAAGGATTTTTGCTTAGTTCATGTAAGGTCTTCACTTAGGGAACATTGTGCCTAATGTCTCCAAGAGAGGACCAATCAAAGAATAGAAGATTCACAATTTAGGGGATGCAGTATGTCACATCAACCCACTAAGAGGAATATAATATCCTAAGAGAGATCATGCTCTTGAAGGAAATCACACCCAATGTCATCACCAAGAGAAAAACACATTGCATGAAGTAGAAGACCACACTATGAAACAAGAGTTGAAATTGAAATGCAAAAGAATAATGCTAATGTATGCCCCCAGTTTAAAGAAATTGCTAAACACCATGCCGTGAGAAATTACTTTAAATTAGTAAATGATAAATGTTAACAATAAAGAGGACATGAGAGCTTACTTGGAAATCCCTATTCCAATTGATATGTTTTCAAATGAAGCTACGTCATGAAAAGGGGTTGCCCCCAAAATGAAACTCCAAAAACATGAGGGATCCATGGATTCAGGGTCAGTATGTCTTTGCTACAATTTTTTTAGAGAGATCAAAATAGTCATCATTCCCCAAATACTCATGGAACAGGAAGAATGACACAAAGAAAGCAAAAAAAAAGAAATTTTTTTGGGTCAACATAGAAGAGACTTAAATGTCTCGATGCCTTGTGTCATCCCCAAAAGGAAAACACAAGACAAAGAAACGATACAGGAAAAGCTTTACGACATACAAAAGAATGTAGATACAAATAGAGGAATGTCACAAAGAGAGAGATACATCAAACAAAACGGTATGAGGGATCACATTATGTGCATGCAATCACATAAAAGAAACATGAAAAAGAGAATAAGACAAGATTAGTAAGGAACATGCAAGTCAACCTATAGCAGGTTGTCCACATCCCAATATTGTTCATCGTATACAAAAGGCAGACAACTAGCGAAAAAGACAAATAGAAAGTGTAGTACTAGGTCAAGGCTATCTAATTCTTGCCCCCATTATGTGCAAGACAAGAATGAGCCAAGGTACATGACGAGAAAGAGGAGATCCTTGCATTTTGAAATGATTTTCAATGAAAGTAAAGAATGTAATATTGAGAATATTAAGATCCTACAACTATTACATGGCAAGGAGAGAAAGGACATGCTTTAAGGGACTATTTCTATGATATCAAACTTTTTAAATATTTGTTTTAAAGCATGACAGTCATCAATACTATGTCCAAGAACTTTTTGGTATCGACAATATGAAATGTTTGCATCCTTAGGATGTAGTTTTGGATTTTCTCTCATGGGTGGTAATGTTATAAGTCCTTGGCTTAGAATTATTTGTAAGGTTCTTTTAGTGGTAGATGGTGAACAAAGGAAGTTTTGTTTCTTTAGTTTGTAAGGCCTTCGTTGCTTGTTAGATTCACCAATTTCTTGAGTTAGATGTTAAGGAGGAGGACCTAAAATGATCCTCTCATCCTTATATTTGTTACGAGGCATCATTTCTTTGTTACAAAGTAGGATACTTATGTTGGGGGGGATCCTGATATCCTATCCCTTTGGTACCTTTGATTGGTATTTGCTCTAAAATTTGATGAATTTCATGTTCACTTGTTGTATTACATCCTTGTTTGCTTAAGATCGTGAATCCTTTTCCATATGTCTCTTCTAGGTTGATAGGAGTGTTGGTCACTTTGTGAATATAGGATTGTTGAATGTTTACTTGATTAGAGGTGATAGGATCACCTATTGTAGGGATCTCAGGTTCACCAAAATGAAACCTAGGAAATAGGGTTCCACCTTTTAAGAGATGGAACATACATAAGGGGGAGTGTCCTATTTCACTCTGTTTCATTCAAGGAAACCCTAAAGATCCCAATCTAATGTTGAATTTAGTGTCAAAACCCTAATATAGGACTCATTCGCCCCTCTGGGAAACTTAGTACTAATACAAGTTGTTTTACCTTATTTCTGGTAATTCTATGTTGATTATTTTTTAGCATTTCAACCCTTCAAAACCCTAACTGGGACTCATACGACCCTCTTGGAAAGTTAGTCTTGTGTCAGATCTGAAACTGCATTTTACAACATTGAAAACCTTGTTTTTGTGCTTCTATTTGTTGTTGTTAGATATTTTTTTTAGTTTACTAAGTTTTTGTTTCATTAATTTCATTGCATCTAGCTTAATTTCATTTGAATCAAAATTAATGAATATCATTTATCTTGTGTTCATTTCATTTCTCTTGCATTCATTGATTGTCCCTTGCATGAGCATTATAGCTTGGTGTCTTATTGCTAACACTATAGTGAGATGTATTTTGAGACTCATGTCATCCCACGATAGCACACTCATCATAGATCTTGGGTTATCTATCTATTTCACTCATAGTGTTGACACTTTTTCACTAGGTATGGACCATACCCTTAACAACTCTTTATGTTCAAGTAGCGTGACAACTGTCAAAACAATTGTTGCTAGTATTCCTCAAGAAAACATAATCCAAATCTATGAATACGTAGAAAACCTACAACATCAAGTGAGTACTAAAAACATTTCCAACATTGCTATTCCTATGATAGATAACATACACTGCATGATTGAAAGTGAAGGAGTAGAACTTGTGTGTAACGTAGCTCAGATTTTTGGCAAACATCTTAACTCAATGACTAGATGTGCTCTACCTTCGAGCAATGTGCAAAGTCAAGGGGAAATCAAATTCCTCCTCCTACAACCACTGACTCTATTCCTACCTATACCAACCCTCAAGTTACAACAATGATGCAACCTACTAGTAATGTCTTTCCTACCTTGGGTATTTCTACTAGCAATCCTAGTACCTTTGTGGCATTGCACGACATATCTCCTACCACTTTACCTCCCGTAAGCATTCCATTCACTTCCTCCTCAACAACATTTACACCTCCATAATATTCACCTCCATATCAAAACACAACCAATGATGCCATCATAAATCAACTTTTGCAAAATGTCTCATCCCTTCAAAAGAAAATTTCCACCATAAACCAAAATCAAAATGGCCAACCTTCACACTATGTCAAAAGAAATCCCTTATCCTTGGAGATATTGAGAATTTTGATACCACAAGGTATAGAGATTCATAGATTTGAGAAATATGGGGGGAAAGGAGACCCTTCTAACCATGTTTTTGCTTACACCACCTTATATAGTGATTTTGTCATTGAGGATAAGCTCTTGGCTAAGCTTTTTCCTAGGTCCTTAAAAAACACTACTTTAGAATGGTTTTCCTCACTACTGAACAATTCAATTTGTTCATTCAATGAACTTGTTGAGGCTTTTTTAAACCATTTCCAAGTGCACATGACTCCTAAGATGACATTAGCTGATTTGATGAGATGTAAGCAAAAAGATGATAAAAAGGTTACTGACTTCATTTCATGTTACCAATTGCTTTATTCCCAAATCGACGTAAAGATTCTTGATCCTCACCTTCAACGAATGTTCATTGAGAACTTGCAAACTAAGATACAAGATAAGCTTGGCATGATGAAGTTTCCTTCCTTCGTACACTTGTGTACTGCCCTTTGTGATTATCAAAATTTAGTTAGTAGTCGTGAAACAAAACCCACCTCTAGCCATCCTGAAAAGTTTGAATCTGCAAATCAAAACAATTATCAACCTTTTAGGAAATATAATAAAGGATTCCTTCAACTAAATCCCCCTCAACCAACTCAATATGTTGATACCCAAGTGGCTGCTATAAGGAAGAAAAATCCTTTTACATTTGGGGATTCGGCTAGGCAATTTACTCCCTTACCCAATACCCTTCATAACACAATGTTACAACTTATAGAACAAAATATGATCACCTTTCCTCCCATTAAAACTCCCAATCCTAATAAGCCTTTACCTCCAAAATTTAGATCAAATTCCTATTTTCCATTATCATCGACAAAATGAACACGATACAAAACATTGTAAGTGTCTTAAACATCTTGTGCAAGACCTCATTGATTCTGGTTGACTTCAAATTGAAGGTATTAATTATCAAGGAAATAAGTTTGTTTCCCCTCCTAACCAAAACTTACAAAAAATTACTAACCCTATGCCGAACCATAATATTTCATTTGTCAAAGCTAGTGAAACTAGGAAGAATGATGTGATGAATGTTGACACAGATGATGACAACATGGATACTATTGAACAAAGTCCTTTGGATAGTATGGTTGGATTGATCAAAATTCAACCTCGTAAGGGTTAAACTAAAAATCCACTTGACATTGCTTTCTCATCTAAAGATATAATTAGAAATGCACCTGATGGTCCTCTTTACATAGCTAGTTGAATCAACGACAAGTCCACTAATGGGATATTAATTGATTTCGTCTGTGGAGAGAATGTGATCACTGAAAAATTATTACTTGTGTATGAAATCTATCAAGAAACATATGATAAATCGAAATAATAGATAAAACACATAATGGTTTTGCTTGCCCTATGATGGGATTGATGACCCTTCCTTTAAAAAGTAGACCGAAACAATTAGATGTCTCATTCTCCATCATCTTAATGTCAGATCAATTCCGTGTGAAGCTTGGTTATCCATGGCTACGCTCTATGGAAGTTGTCATGTTAGTTGTGCATAAATGCTTAAAGTTTCCATTTCCCTTTGACATTGAAATCTTTATTGTGCACCATAGTGGCTTTAATCCTATGTCTTCCTACGGGAAATTTTCATTGGATTTCTTTTGGCCCGAATCTATGGAACCTATTAAACCTCGTGAGGAATTATTTTTCAAATCCTATCAAAAGTTTAAGGAGAAATGCATAGAAAAACTATCCCTTCGAAACATACCTCAACTCATGATTGATCCACCTATCCTTGACGAAACCACGATTGAACCTAAAGATATTCAAAATAATCAACACCAACCCATGACAGATACTTTGGCTATCTCCTACAAAAGACCACGAGACAACCAAAATAATTTTGTCATGCCTCCTAAGATAAAAAAAAGTTTACAAATCTAAAGAGAAATTGGTTGAAAAACCTCTTATGGTTCCTTCTATTCTTCCCCTTAGGGAAGAAAATAAACCTATGGTTGATAAACCCGCTCTTACACAAACACAACTTGAAAACCGTACTAAAAGAAACAAAATTCTAGAGAGCATAGGCATAGACATCATGCTCTTTCTCGAAGGTTAAATGAAGAGAACAACAAAGAAAATCAACATTCAAACTCGATTGGAGCAATACACGATAAGTCTCCCTTTTCATCGCAACAAAAAGATCCTATATCACAACTGCAACAAGAGCTAAATCCTTCTTTAGACATTATCATTCAACCTCCCATTGTGATTAACTTAAATGATGAATAAGTTCATAATGAGTTGAATACATTGTTTTCCTCTTCTATGAGCTTAAATGATAATTCCCCTAAGAAGAGTTTTGAACTTGGTGATGATCCTAGTTCGACACTTGCTATTGTACCTTTCGTTAGTTGTCCGCCTTCTGCATACGATGAATAGATTGGGATGCGGATCACCTGCTATAGGTTGACTTGCATGTGCCTTACTAGTCTTGTATTTATTCTCTTTTTCATGTTTCTTTTATGTGATTGCATCTGCGTAATGTGATCCCCGTACCATTCTATTTGGTGTATCTCTCTCTTTGTGAAATTCCTCTATTTGTATCTACATCGAGTAGAGGGGTGAATGAGTCCCATATTAGGGTTGCAACATTAGATTGGGATCTTCATGGTTTCCTTGAATGAACTAGAGTGAAATAGGACACCCCCTTGTGTATGCTACATCTCCTAAAAGGTGGAACCCCATTTCCTTGGTTTCATTTTTGTGGAACCCTATTTGTACTAGGACTAAATCGCCCAAAGGGGTGAATGAGTCCTAGATTAGGGTTTTGACACTAAATTAAGCAAATTCTGAGTGAAAGTTAAGGTTTTTGGTTTCTATGATGTCTAGAATAAGTGCAATTATATATTTAAAATGAAATTCAATGATGCAAGATGCAAAAATTCAACCTATATGCACTTTCACTAATGCAATATTTAGAATCCCTAAATGCAAATTTACTAATGCAAGATGTAAGATAGATCTAGGACTATGATGCACTCCAAATAAAAAATAAGGTGTCCAAAGGCTAGTTTCACTAAAATTAAACCAAGGAAATAGGGTTCCACCTTTTAGGAGATGTAACATACACAAGGGGGGGTGTCCTATTTCACTCTAATTCATTCAAGGAAACCCTAAAGATCCTAGTTTCGACCTAAACCCTAAACTGGGACTAAATTGCCCCAACTGGTGTATGAGTCCCAGTGTGCTTCAAGAGTCATAATTTTAATATTTTTCACCTTATTTCAAGCCTCTTTAGTTTTCCAGGTGCACCTCTATTCATTCTCGGTATATTATTCTAATTTTCAGTTTCATATTTTATGTTACATAGTTAGGTTTTACATGTTACTTTCATTTCTTGTCTTTCTAAATCTTTGCTTAGTGGTGGAGCCCCTTATTGTCTTTAATCACACCCTATGAGACCTTATAGAAGATTCTTTCTCTCAATTGCAACATTAGATTGGGATCTTTAGGGTTTCCTTGAATGAACTAGATTTCCAATCACACATGAAGACAAAGAAGAATTGTTGATTTGTTAGGGAATGGGGGTTTTCCTTGGTCAAACCCTATTTTGGTAATCAAACCTTAATGAGAAATGAAACATGAATGAAATGAAGCATGAAGTATAAGATGAAACAATAGAACCTTGTTTGAAACCTTGTAGAACTAAAAACAAGCATGAAGTAGCCTCAATGGATGCAGATATTCATCATTAATCTAAATGAAAGATAATTCCTTTGAATACTTGAATTTATCTTGAACAATACATCACAAAATTAGCTCAAAACCACATGCATGATGCACTAAATCTTTGACATGATGCTTGAATCTTGAATGCTGCTTCGAATGCTTGATGATTTGATCTTATGAAATCTTAGGTTGCTTGACTCTTAATTGCTAGGTTGATATTATGATTTCTTAGGTGAAATAATGATTTGAAACCTTAATTATATAGTAACTCCATCTAATTTACCATTTATTAGATCCCAAATGTCAACATTCACAAAATTTGAATTGAAAACCTTGATTTCCCACTCAAAACTCTAAAAAGGGGCCAAATGGGACTCATACTCCTAAGGTGGTATATAGGTCCCATATAGGGGGGACTCATATTCCCAAGTTGGCATATGGGTCCCACCATAGCTTTTCAAGCTGAGGAAATGTCAGAGGGTTAGAATATTAATTGCATTTATTGACTATGTCAGCATTTCTGTTGAAGTAAGACTCAAGATGCATAATAAAGGTTCTTAAGGGCCTATTAATGATGATTTGAAGGTCATAAATACAAGAGGGCCTAAAAATTAGTGCGAAGATGTAAATAAATAAACTTTACAACACTCAATTAAGGAAAAAATAGGTCTATTTAGTTGAAAAGGGCCCTAAACTTAATGTGAATGTGTAAAACACATTACAACATTAAATCAAGGCAACATTGGGTTCATTTTAATGCTAATCATTCCAAAATTAAGTGTGAAAAAGGGATACTTTTTTCTACACTACATTTAGCCCCCACTTTAGTGAGAGGAGCAACTTCATTCAAACTCACACTAAAGTATACATTCAAGAGGGGTCCAAGTGTACCAATGCGGATGGTATAGAATGAAAAAGATCAAGGGGGTGGCCAAGCCCCTAGGATCCAAGATCCTACATCAAATAAACATAAGCACAAAGGGACACACATAAGGTGTGAAATATGCAACATCAAGATAAACAAACATACAATGTCAATGACTAAAAGAAAGAAAACCAAAAACAAAGTAAAAATAGGAGGATCAAGCCTCAACCATTTGTCCAACATGATGTGGATCAGATCTAAGTTGTTTGTCTAAAACATACGCTCACAAGGGCTAGTGGATCCTTAGGCCATCAATTAGGTGAGACACATATGCACGCGACCGGTATGTGCTCACACACACAAGAAAGTGGCTATGTGAAAGTCACACATAAGTTCGGATCCCATATGCTAACCATACCAAAGCTATACCTCCTAATAACTTTGATAAGGTGCCACACAAAATGAGTATCAGGGTTCATAAGGCAAGCAAAAAATTGTATGCTTGACACCCATGAACAAACAAGATGGATCCTCAAGCAAGTAAATTGTGTTATGCAAGGTGGCCATATAACAGTTATTGTAAATGTGAAATAGTGTACAGTATGATCAAAGGGATTTTACTTAGTTCATGTAAGGTATCTTCTTAGGGAACATTGTGCCTAATGTCTCCAAGAGAGGAAAATTCAAAGAAATATCATGCTCTCAAAGGAAATCAAATCCAATGACACCACCAAGAAAAGGACGCATCACTATCGCACAGTGAAACATGAGTGTTGATGTATGCCCCCACTTTAAAGCAGTTGCTAACACCATTGTTGTGGGAAATTTCTTTAAAGTAGAAGAAGACATGAGAGGTTACTCAAAAAATCCCTATGCCAATTAATATGTTCCGAAATGAAACTACATCATGGATAGAGGGTTTCCCCCAAAATGTAACTATTAAAGATAACTCAGAATGTGACATGTGAGACAACTTAAGGCATATCATCCACATCCAAAGATTTCTCTTATATATACATGGAAGGCAGTCAATTAGCAAAAATAGATAACAAGTGTCATACGAGGACAAGGCTTCCTAACCCCCTTTCCCCCACTTAGTGTAAAACAAGGATGAGCTGACATGGTTGATGAGAAACATAACCGAATAAAAATCAATATCAATTGAAGGAACTAGGTGCTTCGACACAAGGAAGAGCACCACAATCTTTAAGATGTTGGATTTTATCACTAAAATCCTTACATTCATTAGTAGAATGACCATGAACTCTATTATATGCAAAAAATGAGCTCTTGTAGTAAAATTGATTTCATGTTCTTGGAGGGAGAGATATCAAACGATCTTGGAGGAGTCTTGACAAGATACTCTCTTGATCAATAGTAGAAAATGTTCCTTTGTTTTGTGACAAATATATCTCTTGCTTAGTAAAAGATTTTATACTTACACAAGGCTCTTTAGATTGCAATATTTTGTACTCTCCTTTACAGGAGGGTGTAAAAAATCTAACAAATTCAAATCATTAGTGTTTTGTGTGATGAAGTTGATATTAAGCAAAGATTTCTTTGTTTCTTTCATTTCTTTCAAAGGATAATACCAAGGACTATTAGTGTCTATTAGTTCAAGATGCACTAATGTTAAAGTTGGCTTAGAAGGATCTTTCATAAGAGTGTTAATATTAAGTGAAGGCTTGCTTGTTTCTTTTGAGGGACAATAACCAAGACCACTAGTTGTTTCTCCTGTGTTAGGCTCTATAGGGACACAAATACCTTATTCTCTAGCACTACATCCAGCAACATGCAATGATCTTCATCTTCAATCTTCACACCAACAGATGTTAACTAAGCAATCAGCATGTTAAATGCATTCAAATGATCAGAAAAAGATCCTCCCTCCTGCATTCTCAAAGAGCACAACTTCTTCCTTAAGAACAATTTGTTCACCAAGGACTTGCCTTGATAAATAGATGCTAGTCTTTTCCACAAGGAAGATGCAGTCTTTTCTTCATGCACGTTCAGAAGAATAGAGTCTGCCAAACAGAGCCTTATCAGCCCCTTAGAATTTCTATCTGCAAGATCCCAATCCTCTTGCTTCATGCCTTGAGGCATTATTCCAAACACAGCAAGCCACATATCACGATCCACTAACAGATCTTCCATTTTGAGTTTCTACAACTCAAAATTGCTACCATTGAATTTCTCTATTTCCATCTTTATGGATGTGCTCGCCATCTTAATCTGTAATTAAATTATCAGACCTCTACCAAACTCCCACTGAAAAAGAATTGACACAAAAAACCCAACCTACTCACAAGGATAACACAACTGGCCAGGCTCTGATACCACTTGTAAGGAAAGTAGAGGTGTGGAAACAACTATCCTAATGTCAAAACCATAGGGAAGGATGCAGACAATACTTTAAATTTCCAAATTACAATCCAATTAAGACACACGTGAAATATTTATAGAAACAAAAATAATACTCAAAGACAATGAACAACAGATTTACGTGGGAAAACCCTTTCAGGAAAAAACCCACCACACCAAGCTGAATCTCTTTGTATTACAATAACAAACAATCACATACAATGCAGAGATACAACTCTTTGGTATCAGTTCATAGTAGCTTCATTCACTGTTCAATCTCTTACAGAAAATGCTCTCAACAATATGATCATCCATCATTCTCATAATTGATCTCCTTTTATCTTATCACATTCTGATTTTTATCTTCTGTTCATCCTTATCCGCCATTTCCCCATCGTAGAAAGTTTCCTCTTGAGCATTGATTTTTCCCTGCATGCAATTCAGCTCTAGCGTTGCAACTATTGCAAAAATCTAACTGCCATCCATTTGAAATTCCCTTCCTCTGATTGGTCCACGAGGCTCCACATAGGATGGTCAATTTGGTCAAAGGCGTTCAAACTTTGTTGGCATATCAGTGAGACACTAACAGTGTCTCCCCGATGCCACAAAGTCTTCACTATCGATATCGTCATAGATTCCAATAGTCGGCAAGATGATATAGCGAATGCCATGAGTCATATCGAATCCATCGACATCCATTTCATTTCTATCGGCAAGAGTTTCTCCATCAGTAAGACATTTTACCAAGCTCACAAGTTGCATCGACTTCAATTTTCCTTTTGGCAAGACTATCGCTCTTCGATGAGACCACATATCGATATCCTAAGTCACATCGAAGAGTCATACCATCGAAAAAACATTTCGCTCTCGCCAAGACCTCCCACTGAGTCTTCATGTTGTTCTAAAGCATCCACCAGTCAGCGAGACTCATCGCTTTTGCTAGGACTTCATACCGAGGTCCTAAGTCATACCAAGCACCCCAATCACTAGTCGGCAAGACTTATCACCTTCACCGAGAGCTCTTATCAAAATCATATGTTACACCAATGACCATTTACTATCGGCAAGACTCTGTTCAAGTCATACCGAAACGTTGCATTTTCCATCGGCGAGACCTCACAAGTCGCCAAGACTTCATACCGATCACCTTGAGCTACTCCGATGACTTCAGTTGTATCCCCGTTGGCGTGACCTTCCATTCTCGCTGGGACATCTTACCAAAGCCCTTGTGTTAGCCCGATGATCTATCGGTGAGACTCCCTTCAGTCACTAGGACTTCATACCGAGCGATCAAGTCACCCCGAAGACCCTAGTCGTTGTGAGTCTCCCCAACACCTGATAAGAAACAACACTGTCGGCAAGAGGTCTCCTACTCAACAAAAGGTCACTGCGAATGCTTCTAGTCACAGCGATAACATCATTCGGCAAGACATCTGCTTTATCTCAACGATATGAACATTTCAAGAGAATTCAGAACTAGTCGGCTAGACATGATTAATGTCACAGTGACTTTTCCCTCTAGGAGTTACATGTCAGTATGTATTGAGGAAAATATTCCAACAATCTCCCACTTGACGAAGACCTTATTGAAAACTCGAGAGCATAATAAAACTACTGAAATTCATGGGCCAAGAGGCCCATCGAACTAGCACACCACCTGTATTTTTCTATGCTCACAGGCTTCGTCAATGCATCTGCAACATTTTTTAGAGTATCCACTTTCTCCAAAGAGACCTTCCCATCCTCCACCATATCTCGTACAAAGTGATACTACACATCTATATGTTTCGTCCTGGCATGGAAAGTAGGATTTTTCACCAAAATATAGCACTCCTAGCTGTCACGATGCGTAGTAAGAATTTTCACCGCATCAAAACCAATGTTAGAGGGAACACAAATGTTTTAACAGTTAGCTAACTACCGGGGCATGTGCTGGCTGCCATATTACGCCTGTAGTGGACGGCGTTCTGACTTGCGCTTGCTCATCCAACTCAACGCACCATCATTCATCGTGAAAGATATCCAGCGGGGTGGATGTACTGTATCCAGTAATCGCCCAGTGGGAGTCCGCAAGCGCAGGGCGAGAGTCCTCTATGATTCAATAACAGAAGTTCCATGTGGTAACACAAGCATAGTCTTAAGTGCCCATACGGATATCTGACACTCTCTTCCGGCATCCCAATGTCCCTTCCAAGATTAGCCATAAACCAACTAGAACTCCCCACTTTGCTTGGGCAATGTAAAACATGCAGAGACCATTGCATACATTAGGCGCCAACCACACTAGCATCACGACACACTTTGGTCATGTCCTACATCTGTTGGATATTTTGTACAATCTAGCAGAATGCTTTGTTTCCCTGCATAAGCTGGAACAACTAGGCTGCAATAAGTCATACAAAATCTCTCTAGAACAATCATGATATACTTACTCTGACTGAGCCAAAGTTTTCTATTCTTTATGTCCCTGGTTATTTCCATTCCTAGAATATACCCTGCTGCACCAAGATCTTTCATTTCGAACTTTGTAGACAACTGGGACTTAAGATCAGAAATCATTAGCTTACTATTGCCTATGAACAACATATCATCAACATATAGAGCAATAATAAGAATTTGATCACTTTCAGTTTTTTAATATACACAATGATCACATTTTGATCTTACAAAATCTAATGACAAAACAAAAGTGTCAAACTTTTGGTACCACATTCTGTTTTAACCCATACGGAGATTTCTTCAACTTACAAACCGGTCTTTCTTTACCTTTTTTTTTTCCTAAAGTGCTTTCACGGGTACGGGACATATAAATTTCTTCTTCAAGATCACCATGAAGAAGCGTTGTCTTCACATCCATCTGATTTCAATCTCTAAAATCATGCTACCGCAGAGTGATAAAAGGAAATCTAATAGATGTTGGCCCATTTTGCGGAGAAAAATTTCTCCATAATCAATTCCACGGAATAACCTTTACAACCGATATAAGCATATTTTTCTACACTACCTTCCAGACCAATTTTCTTTTTAAATACCCATTTGCAGCCCACGGTTTTTCTTTCTTTAGGCCATGGCACCAAACTCTAGGTATCATTCTTTTATAATGATGTCATTTCTTCATTCATGGCTTCCAACCAAGAGTTTGAATCGGACATTTTAAATGCCTCTTTCACAGTCCTAGGTTCATCAGTGCTAGAAATTAAAGCATAGGCATAAGTAGACTCTATCAAAGAAAACCCATACCTTTCAGGTTGCTTTCTTTCATGAGTTGAACTCCTCACAGTGAGGTGGTTCTTCATCTTCTTCAAAAATTTGAGCTACTTGAAAAGGCTTTCCGCCGATATCAAAGTACGAACGAATTTTCAATTCCTCTTCGCCGGAGGAATTTAAGCATCCTTACTATTTTCAGTTCTTCTCGATTTACCAAATCCAATGCTTAGAAGGTTTGACTCACAAAAGATAACCGCCCTCTTTTTGTACAAAACCTACCAGGTCTCAAGGTTTGAAACTGTGTATCCTTTTATTGCAGTATATTGATAAAATACACTTTTCTGACTTTGTTTTCCAACTTAGATCTTTTTTTCAAATGACACATATGCATGCCTAGCCAAAGACACGAATATGTCTCAAAGAGGGCTTCTTTTCAAACCATGCTTCCAAAGGTGTCTTGTCAACAAGAGCAAAGTTAGGAGAACAATTTACCAAGTAACATGCTGTAGAGACTGCTTCAGCCCAGAACTTCTCCTCCAAGCCAGCACTGCTCAGCATACTTCATGCTCTTTCCATAACTGTCCTGTTGAACCTTTCAGCAACTCCATTTTGCTGTGGAGTGTAAGGTGTAGTCTTATGTATTTTAATCCCATGATCCTTACAGTACATTTAGATTCAAATGCAGACAAAACTCTTTGCCATTGTCAGGTCCTTAAACATTTTATTTCCACTGCCAATCTAATTTTTTCAACAAAGGTTTTTAAAATTCCTTAAACCATTGGAACGCCAGTTACTTTTTCGGAAAATATGCAAATTCTCTTCTTGAATAATCATCAATAAGCGGCCACATGAAAGTATCTTGATTTAGACGGAGAAAGGAACATTCACTGGACCAAAAACATTAGAATGAATATTATCAAGCAAACCAGAAGATTTGTGAGGACTGGAATAAAATGAAACACGGTGATGTTTACCATATATGCAATGTTCACAAAATTCGAACTCAATGTTACAATCTTCAAGCCCTTCTACCAGGTTTTTATTTTTCAAGGTTTTTATACCTTTCTCACCAATGTGGCCTAGCCTATGAAGCCAGAGCATAGTCTTTTCTGCTGGAAGTTTAACCTCCATGGAGTTTACACCATCAGGAACGTTTTCCTTCTTTTCTCCATGAGTAGCTTTTAGTGACTTTGCAGAGACACTATTGCATTGGACAGCCAGTGCATCCAGCTTGTACAAGGTACCAATTCGAGCACCCCTAGCTAGCACCATTGCACCTCTAGTCATCTTGTAGCCATTTCCAGAGAATGTGACCTACACTCCGATATCATTCAACTTACTTACAGAAAGTAGATTTCAAGCCAGACCTGGTATATGCATCACATCATTGATTCCCTTCACTCTTCCATCAGGGAATTGAATTCTAACTCTTCCACAACCAACAATTTCCAAAGATAAATCACTTTCCAAATACACCTTTCCACCATCATAGTTTTCATACTTCGTGAACCAATCTCTATGAGATGTTATGTGGAAAGATGCTCCAGAATCAATCAGCCAGACATCATCTGATGCCCGCGTAGCCAAGGCTACAATGAAGGCGTTAGCATCACTCTGAGAAGAATCATTGTCAGAAGAGATTCTTTTTCTTCTTTTTCTCCTCCTTGCAATCCTTTCAGACATGACTAGGTTTCCCACAATTCCAACACTTCACCTTGGACTTCTTTCCAGGAGACTTTGATCTCCCTACTGATTTTGATCTGGATTTCTTGTCCTTCTTCTTGCCTTTCTCCTTTGATCTTCCTCTAACAACCAGAGCCTCCTTTGCCATCTTAGAATATTTTCTTCTCATCTCTTCCAAAAACAAAGAAGCAACAACATCTTCCATCTTGAACGTGGATGTCGTAGTCCCAATAGCCATCACCAGATGATCCCGAGAATCTAGAAATGAACATAGCAGCAACATGCAATGATCTTCATCTTCAATCTTCACACCAACAAATGTTAATTGAGCAATCAACATGTTAAATGCATTCAAATGATTAGCAAAAGATCCTCCCTCCTGCATTCTCAAAGAGTACAGTTTCTTCCTCAAGAGCAATTTGTTCACCAAGGACTTACCTTGATAAATAGATGCCAGTCTTTTCCACAAGGAAGATGCAGTCTTTTCTCCATGCACGTTCAGAAGAACAAAGTCTGCCAAACAAAGCCTTATTAGCCCCTTAGAATTTCTATCTGCAAGATCCCAATCCTCTCGCTTCATGCCTTGAGGCATCGTTCCAGACACAACAAGCCACAGATCATGATCCACTAACAGATCTTCCATTTTGAGTTTCCATAACTCAAAATTGCTACCATTGAATTTCTCTATTTCCATCTTTCTGGATGTGCTCGCCATCTTAATCTGTAATTAAATTATCAGACCTCTACCAAACTCCTACTGAAAAAGAATTGACAAAAAAAACCCAACCTACTCACAAGGATAACACAACTAGCCAGGCTCTGATACCACTTGTAAGGAAAGCAGAGGTGCAGAAACAACTATCCTAATGTCAAAACCACAGGGAAGAATGTAGACAATACTTTTAATTTCCAAATTACAATCCAATTAAGACACACATGAAATATTTATAGAAACAAAAATAATACTCAAAGACAATGAACAACAGATTTACGTGGGAAAACCCTTTTAGGAAAAAACCCACCACACCAAGCTGAATCTCTTTGTATTACAGTAACAAACAATTACATACAATACAGAGATACAACTCTCTGGTATCAGTTCACAGTAGCTTCATTCATTGTTCAATCTCTTATAGAAAATTCTCTCAACAATCCGATCATCCATCATTCTCAGAATTGATCTCCTTTTATCTTATCACATTCTAATTTTTATCTTCTGTTCATCCTTATCTGCCATTGTCCCATCGTAGAAAGTTTCCTCTTGAGTGTTGATTTTTCCCTGCATGCAGTTCAGCTCCAGCATCGTAACTGTTGTAAAAATCTAACTGCCATGCATTTGAAATTCGCTTCTCTGATTGCTCCACAAGGCTCCACATAGGATGATCAATTTGGTGAAAGGCGTTCAAACTTTGTTGGCACATCGGTGAGACACTAACAATGTCTCCTCGATGCCACAAAGTCTTCACTATCGATATTGTCATAGGTTCCAACAGTCGACAAGACAATATAGCGAACGCCATGAGTCATACCAAATCCATCGACATCCATTGCATTTCTATCAGCAAGAGTTTCTCCATTGACAAGACATTTTACCGAGCTCACAAGTTGCATCGACTTTAGTTTTCCCTTTGGCAAGACTATCGCTCTTTGGTGAGACCACATATTGATATCCTAAGTCACACTGAAGAGTCATACTGTTGGCAAAACATTTCGCTCTCGCCAAGACCTCCCACCGAGTCTTCATGTTGTTCTGAAGCATCCACCAGTCAGTGAGACTCATCACTTTCGCCAGGACTTCATACCGAGGTCCTAAGTCATACCGAGCGCCCCAATCACTAGTCGGCAAGACTTATCACCTTCGCCGAGAGCTCTTATCGAAATCATATGTTACACCAATGACCATTTACTATCGGCAAGACTCTGTTCAAGTCATACCGAAATGTTGGCTTTTCCATTGGCGAGACCTCACAAGTCGCCAAGACTTCATACTGATCGCCTTGAGCTACTCCGATGACTTCAATTGTATCCCCATCGGCGTGACCTTCCATTCTCACTGGGACATCTTACCGAAGCCCTTGTGTTAGCCCAATGATCTATCGGTGAGACTCCCTTTAGTCGCTGGGACTTCATACCGAGTGATCAAGTCACCCCGAAGACCCTAGTCACTGTGAGTCTCCCTGACACCCGATAAGAAACAACACTGTCGGCCAGAGGTCTCCTACTCAACAAAAGGTCACTGTGAATGCTTCTAGTCACAACGATAACATCATTCGGCAAGACATCTACTTTGTCTCGGCGATATGAACATTTCAAGAGAATTCAGAACAGCTAGTCGGCCAGACATGATTAATGTCACAACGAATTTTCCCTCCAGGAGTTACATGTCAGTATGGATTGAGGAAAATATTCCAACAAGTTTTTTCATAAGTTCATAACCTTTTCCAAAAATATTTTTTATTTCTTTTGGATTCAGTGGTTGCTCATAATTAGCTTCATCAAAGTTTGTTATGTATGTTTTTTTCCTTCTAAAGTGGTTGAGGTGGATGCTTTCGAATATTCTGTTGGCATTAATGCTTTTTATTTTTCCTTTTTAGACTCTTTGTTTATGATCTTGTATTCTCTCATGAATGTTGGTGTGAAATCCAAGGAACCCCAATCATCTTCTAATAACTGTGAGATTTTTTCTATCTCTTCTCTCATGAATGCTTTTTATGTTTGAAGTTGGAATTAATGTGTTTAGAGGATTTTTTATTCCTTTTTCAACTTTTAAGCAACTTTTAGGCTCGAGATCTATTTAAACTTGGTATACTTTATTATTATAGACATACTTCATGATACGATGAAGATTTGAAGGCACCGCATGAATATCATGAATCCAAGGTCTTCCTAAAATAAGATTTTATGAAAGATCATGAGGCATAACATGAATAGGAGTTTGTAATGTAGCCTTTCCAAATGTAATAGGCAAAGTAATCACACCAATCGGTTTCTTTCCTACATAGTCAAATCCTTGAATTGATAAGGAATCGGGTTCAATTCTTGATTAATCCATGCCAAGTCTATCCAAAATGGTCACACTACACATATTAAGGGAAGAGCCATTGACAACAAGGGTTATTTTTATTCATGTCCTATTGAAGATGGCTATTATCATGAAGGCATCATTTTTATTTCTCATCTCCAAGGGAGGTAGCTCATGTTGATGAAAATTAATGTCCACGTTAACCATGTTCATTCCTTGAATTAGAGTTACTACATCACTTGCATTTGCACTAGAGGGAGCCATAACTTGTTGCAAGGCTGTTTGAAGCATAGTGTGATAATTAGGTGAATTTTGAATCAAGTCCCATAAGGATATATTAACAAGAGTATTCTTAAGTTGTTCAACAAGATCATACTCCTTCCCACTATGCAAAGGAAAATGATGTGCATTAGGCAAGGTTGGTTGAGGAAAAGGTAAGGATGTTGATTTTGTTTGTCTTGGTTGTGGATTGTTTCTAGTTTTATATGTATGAGAAATGGTGTTATAATTCGATTGCTATGAAATATTATTCTTAGGTGGTTCAAGGATGAAAATGGGTTTGTTTTGAGTTTTAGGTTTTATTAAAGGTGGTTATAGGATGAGTTGAGGTTGGATCATTGGCAGCCTATTGAGTAGAGAGGAGGAATCTGAAACAATAAAATTTACATTGTCTTCAAATGCAAAGGAGTCACTATCCATTTTAAATCTAGATGTTTTCCTCATGGTGGGACTGCTCCATCAACAAAACCATTCTCAATAATCTCTCGGTATGATATCGTAAATATCCCTTGGTGCATTTCCTTTGGCCATAGTAATAAAATAAAGGAAATAGGATAGGTAAGGGAAGAAAAATAAATAGGGTTGTCACATATCTTAAAGATTTGATCATCTAACACCAATGTATCCTCCTCACAAATAATATAATTGTCATGATTTCTTACAACTACATCCTCTTTCACTAAAAATTTCTCACAATCAAGAGGTGAATGGAAATTAGGCAAGGTGATGTTTAGAAATGTGTCTATGGTCTCATTCTCTTGTGCTATAATATCTTCCAATGTAGGATATTTTATAGAAGAGGAGCTTTTAGCATTGTCATAAATCTCAATGAGTTCATCTTCTAACATCGAAATACCTTCGTCACATGTAGCAGAGGTATTAGGAGAAGAGAAGCTATGATTATCATGATTGTATATGCTTTCATCTTCTTCTATCACATCATTCCCAAAAATAGGAAAGATATGAGGGATTTTGGAATTAAGGTGTCAACATTTCCACTCTCTTGCACTAAGAGAGTCTCATAACTAGGAAATGTATTGAATGAATAACTAACATTCTTATTGACTAACTTTTTCTTTGCAAACTTGGAAAAGAAAGATACTAACACTTGTGAAAAGTAATCTATATAAACTTAATGACCTAGAATGAAATGAGTAAATGTAATTTTCATATTCTAAACAAGGTAATTTGTTGATTACATTATGCAACAATTTGAAAATGAAATGTTGTAAATGAAAATTTTAAATTAAGCAATGCACAAAATGAATTGAATTAAGCTAGATCTAATGAAATGAATGAAACAAAAACTTAGCATACTGAAATAGTTATCTAACACCAACAAACAAAAACATAGAAATGATGATTTTAATATTGTAAACGGCAGTTTTAGGTCTAAACTAGGACTAAATCACCCAGAGGGGCATATGAGTCCCAGTTAGGTTTTTTGTAGGTTCAAATAGTGAAAAATAAAAATCATAGAATTCCCATAAATCTGGGAAAAACACATGTACAAGGACTAAATCGCCCAAAGGGGTGAATGAATCCTGAATCAGGGTTTTTGCACTAAATTCAACAAATTTTGTGTGAATTTTAAGGTTTTTGGTTTGCATGTTATCTTGATTGTTTACAATTCTAGAATTTCAGTGAAATTGAATTATCTAAGATGCAAAAATGCAACCTATATGCACTTTTCACTAATGCAATATTTAGAAGCCCTAAATGAAAATTAACTAGTATAAGATCTAATAAAAATTTAACTTAGATCTAGGACTTTAATGCAATCCAAATCAGAAATAAAGGGTTCGAAGGTTGGGTTCACCAAAATGAACACAAGCAAAATAAGGTTCCACCTTTTGGGAGATGGAACTTAGGCGCCTATTTCACTCTAGTTCATTTGAGGAAATCCTAGAGATCTCAACCTAATGATCCAATTAGGAAAAGATATTGCTACAAGGTCTCCTTGGGTGTTATTAATAAGAGGGTTCACTACTAAGCAAAGGCTTAGAAAGATAGAGATGAATGCAATGTGTAAACCTAACTATATGACATAGAGTATGAAACTGAAAATCAGAATAACAAACTGAGAATGAATAGAGGGGTACCTAGAAGAGTGATGTAGTCAAAACAAGCTCTAAAACCCTAAAATTCTACTTTTTGAAGTGTACTAGGACTCATACGCCAAACTAGGTGATTTAGTCCTAGTCTAGGGTTTCTAGGTAGAAACTGGAGTCTCTCAGTGACTTATCTGGATCTACTAAAATATGGTAAAAGTGTTGTATTGGGACCCAATTCGGGTTCACCAAAATGAACACATGGAAATAAGGTTCCACCTTTTAGGAGATGGAACATACACAAGGGGGGTGTCCTATTTCACTCTAGTTCATTCAAGGAAACCCTAAAGATCCCAATCTAATGTTGCAATTGAGAGAAAGGATCTGCTATAAGGTATCCTAGGGTGTGATTAAAGACAATAAGGGGGTTCACCACTAAGCAAAGGCTTAGAAAGACAATAAATGAAATTAACATGCAAAACCTAACTATGTAACATAGAATATTAAATTGAAAACTAGAATAATAGACTGAGAATGAATAGAGGTGCACTTGGAAAATTGAAGAGGCTTGAAATAAGGTCTACAATCTTGAAATTATGACTCTTGAAGCACACTAGGACTCATACACCAGTTGGGGTGATTTAGTCCCAGTTTAGGGTTTTGGGCCGAAACTGAAATTTGCAATTGGTAAACCAAGATCTACTGGGACTCATATGCCACAAGTGGTGATTTATTCGCAATATCAGGGTTGATCTAAAACTCTGATATCCTCTAGTGATCTATAGCTTCTCTCCCTTCCGATCTCCAAGTTTGAAACTCTGAATTCCAACCTATAGGCGACTTTTCATGATCTTGCAAGAAAGATGACAACTTTCTCCAATCTTGCTCTTCAATGGATCTTCAACCTAAATCTGCAAATCACACATCAAAGAGAGGGAAAAAAAAAATTTTAGTGGATAGGGTTTTGCCTTGGTCAAACCATTTTTTGGTAATCAAAAATTGAAATGAAATCAAATAGAATGAAGGAATGATGAATGAACAAATATGCTATGTTGTAACTCACCAAACCCTTGAAACAAAGGAATCAATCTTGTATGTAATTTCCAGCATGAATGTATATCTTGATTCTTGATTGAATGTTATGGATCTTGACTTGAACACTTATTTGAATCATAAAAACCCTACATCACAAATGTTAGCTCAAAAACAAACATGATGCATGATGACTTTGACATGATGCTTGAATCTTTAATATAGCTCCAAAGTGCTTGATAATCAACTCTTGAATGCTCTTGAATACTCTCTTGATCATAAATTTTCTATAGGAATGCTCTCTTGAAAATATTAGGTGACTTGAAAACTTGCTAGGAGAAAATATTTGAAATAACCTTGTATTTATACTTGTTTATGCCAAATTTCCCAAAATAAAAACACTACAAGCCAACATCAGATCTAGGAGAATAAAATATCATCAAGAATTTGAATTCAAAATAGGTGCAAGCTAAGTGGGACTCATGCACTAGTTGGGGTGTATGAGTTCCAAGAGCCTAGGCTTGGGACACAAATTTCAAGAAATATTAAGTTTTATGCCAAATTTAGGACTAGGCCCTGAAACTTAGGTGGGAACCATATGCCCAAGGTGGCGTATGAGTCCTAGATCACTAAATTTGGGCCATACAATCCAAAATCACTAGATTATGATTGGTTATTAGATATGTGTCAGGATTATCCTCAAAAAGATGCATTAAATAAGGCTTGTTGATGCAAAATAGGACCAAATAAGACATAAAGAAGCTCGATTTTAGTAGGGAGGGCCCAAATAACTGTGAAAATGTAAAGGGATACATTTTCCTCCACTACAGGTCTGACAAGAGTAATAAGTCTTCAAGGTGACAAGTATTTCATGCTTTTGATTGATGATTATTCAAGAATGACATGGGTTACTTTTCCTAGAGAAAAATTTGAAGCTCTAGATAGATTTAAAGCATTTAAAGCTATGGTTAAAAATGAGATGGATTTGAAGATGAAATGTTTGAGGTTTGACTGAGGTGGAGAGTTCACTTCCAATGAATTTAACATATTTTGTGAGAATCATGGCATAAAGAGGCACTTGTCTACCCGTAGGACTCCTCAATAAAATGGAGTGGTTGAAAGGAAAAATAGGATTGTTCAAGAAGTTGCAAGCACTATGATGAGAGAAGCTAACCTATAGGAAGTCTACTGGAGAGAAGCAATACATATTTTTGTTTACATACTCAACAAAGTTAAAGCAGGAGCTAACAACACAAAGAATCCCTATGAGTTATGGTATGGAAGGATCCCTACTGTCAAGTACTTTAGAGTAATTGGAAGCAAATGCTATATCAGAGGAGATGATGAAAACTTAGGAAAGTTTGATGCAAGGTCTGATGAAGGTATCTTCCTTGTATATTCTACTAAAAGCAAAGCTTACAAATGTTACAACAAAAGGCTAAGAAGGATTGTTGAAAGTGCAAGTGTCAAGGTTGATGAAGATTTCTAGAATTTAGTTTGATAGATGGATATGAGTCAAATGAACCTACTTGAGGAGGAGCAGAAGAAGAAGATAAGGAAAAAGAATTACAAAACGAAGAGGAAGAAGGCCCAAAAAATACTCCCAAGACCCCTAAGTATGTGCAAAGAAATTATTTCGAAGAACAAATCATTGGTAACAAAAATAAAAGTGTGTTGACAAGAAGAAGAGTTGTTGAAGCAGAGGTAAATCTATGTTTACTTTCTAAAATTGAACCAAAGATAGTAAGGCATGTAAAGATGAACATTGGATGAAGGAAATGGAAGAAGAAATTATTCAGATTGAGAAGAATCGTACTTGGGAACTCATTCCTAGACCTGAAAACAAAAATATTATTGGTACTAAGTGGGTATTCAAAAACAAGTTGAATGAAAATCCAGAGAAGTGGTAAGAAAAAAGGCAAGGCTTGTGTGTAAAGGCTATGCACAAGTTGAAGGAATAGAATTTGAGGAGACATTTTCTCTGGTGGCTAGAATGGAAGCAATCAAAATATTTTTGGCTTTTGAAGCACATAAAGACTTTAAAGTTTATCAAATGAATGTGAAGTCTACTTTATTGAATGGAGATTTGGAATCTAAGAAGATTACATGGAACAACCAGAAGGATTTCAATTGTTATATAAACCTAATATGGTAGTCAAATTGAAGAAGGCATTGTATGGATTGAAGCAAGCTCCCGGAGCTTGATATGTAAGGTTGGATAGATATTTGATACAACAAGGATTCAATAAAGGCACTGCAAATAGTAATCTTTATTTTAAAGTTGAGGAAGATAGAATATTGATAGTGGTTGTGTATGTTGATGACACAATCTTTGGAGGAAATGAAGCCATGTGTAGGAAATTTGCAAAAGAGATGCAAAAAGAGTTTGAGATGTCTATGTTTGGGGAGATGAATTTCTTCCTTGGGTTACAAATCAATCAAACAGATAAAGGCATATTCATTTCACAATCAAAGTATGTTAAAGAGATGTTGAATAAGTTTGGAATGGATAACTCCAAACCATTATGTACTCCTATGGTTACTGGTTGCAAACTGACTAAGGATGATGAATCCCCTAAGGCTGATTAGACCAAGTGTTGGCCTCCTACAATGATGTAACAACTAAGCCCATAAAGTTGTGATTCAAAGATTGGACATCTAATCTGAATAGTTGACTTAATCACCATGAAGGTGCATTTAACTTGTCAACCCAGGGACATAGACTTGAAATGGGTCAGTACAGTATGTGCACTAGGAATCCTAAAGTAGCCACATTCATTATATAGCTAAGAAAGACATGATGTTGAAAGTAAATTGCTTGGAAAGAAATAACATAATTATTGAACATCAACTAACAACTCTACTAAGCTGAAGTGCATGGAAGAAATGAAAATCTGGGCAAATAAATAGGAAACTACTCTATCTGCTTTGGCTGCAGGAATAGTCTAAGAATGGAATTCTAGTGGCTATAGGAATAGACAGTACCAGATTTTAACTAATTACTGAACATAAAATAATATCTAAACTAAAGGATGGAATGCTCACCAAGTGCCCCCCCTTGGATGAGTATCCCTTAAGACAAATGTAAACTTAGATGCACAAACTTATAACTTCATTTTATTCATTGGAAAACATCAGTACAAATGAGCAGCATAACTATATTATTGAAAAACTAATAACACGAGCACATCATCAGATTAATCAACTTCCCGAGAAGGAGTATTTGAGTCTTATTTATAGGAAGAAAACTACTAACTAGCTACCTAGCAAGGCTGTCAACTCCAACAGATTAGGAGGATGCCACTTTAGGGAAAGCATGAAAAGTGGAGAGGAGGTCATGCATGCATGGAATTTGGTCAAGCATGTTTTCCTTAACGCATATCTAGCACAACAATAACTCTTATATTCGCTCAACAAACAATTAAGACTAGTTACAAGGTGGTTATAAATCTTTGATTTAAACTAGGAATCTCTCTCTTGCTGAGAGTCTTCCCTCCATTTGAACTTTGAATGATCACCTTGTTGAATTTGATGGAAAGTGACCAGCTGGCAGAATCTTCCCCAATTTTATAGGTTGCTAATTATATATGCATAACAATATTAATACGCACAACAATTTCATATATGTAACTATCTTAAAGTAGCATTCATTAATCCACATGTAAAATTAACATAGATAGTTCATATAGCATGTCAATGTCATTTAAAGGTTACAAAAATAGCTTATGCCCAATGTCTATGGTTTTGAGGAAATATCATAAAAAGGTCAACATCCAAGTATCGAAGTCTATGAAAACTACATCAAATAGATAATAAACTCTATCAAAATTGAGTCATAAACTAGACTCGTCACTCCCCCCAACCTAAAGCTTTGTTGGTCCTCTAGCAGAGGGGGTTGTTCTTTTACTTGGTTAATGTCGTAAAATTTGCAACTGCCAGCTGTACTACATCAGTTCTTGTAGTTCATGAATTAGGATCCCAATAGAACCCTTGTTGTCTATCCAAATTGCTTCATCTCTGTCTTTTTGCAGCTATATCATACTGGTAATACCTGAAATTTGGTATAGGCCATAATAGGATAGGTGGCTGAAAAGTTAGGGGGAGCCAAAATTATCGTTTTGTCCTTCCAATTTGTATATACCTATCAACTCTCTTACATGTTGCAACATAGTTTTGTAGAGAATGAGGCTCAACTTGTTTTAATTCATCAGTCAGACTATTCCACCTCTGTGCCAAATATCCCTTTACAAATTCTCCTATGGTTTTTGCTACCTCCTCATATTCTCTGTAAACTACTTCTCTCTCAGGAAAGATCCTATTGCCATAGCTTGGTTTGTAAATAATTTTGTGCCAATCATTGAAAATGTCCTGTGGATTTCTAGATTCAGCCCTGATGGATAAGGGAGTGTTGGATTCTATTTGCCTATACACCCTAAACTACTGTCCCCAAATAATCTCATTTTGTATCTAAGACATAAATGCCCTTAATTGGACATCCCCAACATACAACAAAGGATTCCAATCATGATCTTGGGACACGACATAATTATGTAAATAGAATTCACACAACAAATTCTTTATTTTAGGAGGAGCAATCTGATAAGCATTGAAAAATTCAAGAGGAGTCTCAATGGAAAGATTCAAACCTGAAACAATCCTTGCTAGTTTAAAAGAAAGATGCTTCTCCTTCAAATATAGAGCATAAAATCTTGGAGGATTCCTGCACTCTAATATCTAAGGTACTAGGGCTGCCATATTATCCACTTTCTCCTTTAAAGCAACAATTTTTGCATTCTTATCTTCAATCTCTTCATCTCTCTTTTGAATTTCCTTCTTCAGCCTATGTTTCTCCTCTTTCCATTCTTCTTCCCTCCTCTATATCTCATTCCATAAATTCATAACTACCATGTGCATTGAAAAATCAGAGAGCCTATGTATTCCTACCAAAAATTTTCTTGGCACTAATGCTTTCTCTTCATATGGTTCCAGCTGCAGGGATTCTATTTGTTTAGCCAATTTCGGCTGTAGGGGTGTTGTTTGTTCTCCCAATTCTGGCTGCAGGGCCTCTTTTTCTTGCTCTTGTTCTTGCTATAGGAACTCTCGCTTCTACTCTTTTTGTAGGAGCTCCTAATTTTCTTCATGCTCTTGACTCTCAACTTGTTCAACAATAGCAACAAGGTCTTCCAATGTTACATTTGCTACTTCCTCAAATATGTCTCTTTCCTAAACATTCACTTGCCCCATTGGGGCCTCTTTGTCCTCTTGTGATATTTCTCTAGTCCTAGGGATTTCTTGTGGAGACACACCAAAGGTTGGACCAACTGGTCTTGTTTTCCTAGGAGGGCTCTCATGTTTTTCTTCAGCTGTAGGAAGAACAATGTCAGCCTTCTATTTCTTAGAGCTTGGCACTTTCTTTCTTTTAGTTTTCTTTTTAGCTTTACCATTCCTTATTTCTGCCTCTTTCTTTTGTTCCCTCGTTTGAATCAGGATGCTAAGAGGAACATCATCATCAAAATATGAAGAGGAACTTTCTTTGTCTGAATGATCTACCTCAAAAGAGCTAATTTCTATGGTTTGTTCAGCTACATGAGGGTTTACACTAGGGCATGTGCCAGAAGTTGAGGTTCCAAGAGTGACTTCAACAAAACTTACTCTTCTCCTAGTCCTACGAGGTTGAGACAAAACTTTAGGTCACAAATTCTTAGGTCTAATTTGATCAATATTTAAGAATTATTCCCAAGTCATATCAGACACATCATGTAGAGACTTTTCAACTAACAATTTGATTAGACAATGATGGGAAATGGAATTATCCCTACCTTTTTGGGTCTCAGCCACCATGATTGAGAGAAGGTGGTATAGCATGTTTGGCACATTCATTCGTCTCTCGTGCCTCATATGATTCAATAGTTTGAAGTGCAAAAAATGTAGATTTGACTGACGACCTTCATAGGTAATGTACTTCACAACATGAATAGCTACTTACTTCCATGACTCGGGCAGAGAGGTTCTCTTGGCTCCTTGCTTGTCCACACTCAATAGAAGGTCACTAGGTTATGTAAAATCAACCCTAGCTGACCTGGCATCTCTGGAAGTAGGGTAATTTTCACCGTCAGTAGGCAACCCTGTAACTTTTGCAATCCTTTCTTTAGTAGCCACTATTTCTAACCCTTTTACTGTGGCCTTTCCTTTAGACAATGTCTGGGAAAATTCTAACACAACCTCTTCATTAAAACCATTCAACTTCAAGAAATAATCTAACCACCCACAATTTTTGAACTCGGCCAGGCTAAGCACATCCTGTAGTAATGCGTCATGAACCATGGGTTCATTTTGAATTAACCCACCTCCCATTGTTTAACTATCTGCAAATAAACAATCACTCTGCAAGGTTTCCCTTCCTGCAATCTTCATCTGAATGCTAAGATTCTCCTTCCTGCTACACTGCTAAATTCCCAATGCCAATGTCATCTGAATTTTCTATTTTTGGTGACTTAGGATTATGAACAGAGCAATAAAGGTTGTAAAGGAGTAATAAATGAAGGTTATTATCAAGAAAAATGGTGGCAATTGATATCACCTCACACATGTGAGCCGTCATTTTGCTCAGAATTCAAATTGGCTCAATTTAAACTTTACTGGCATGAACCAACATGGACTGACACATGGACATGGTATTCACACTTCCTCCTGATCCTAAATTTGAGCATGTTTCATCACATGCGCAAGAGTAATGATGACTTGACAGGGGCAGGGAATAATCACATGCTATGGAGAACATCCATATTAATGTACAGTAATTAAATGAATGTACTAAAAGACAATTAAGAGATAAAAACATGATGTGCACATACCTGAATTCTTGGAAGATCCGTTGCAAAGATTATGGAGAAATCATCAGTCATCTATTAAAAAGTTAGTTGAGAAATTAATGAAAGTGGAGTGGAATGAAGAGAATTTATGGCGGCGTGATGGAAGAGAGAGAAAGGTGGATATGGATGGGTGGATGGGTGAATGAATGAAGAAGTGGAGCCCCACAAAGTGGAATTCTTTATTATGACAAGTTACATGCCTTAGTAAGCCAAAAGGATGGACACTAGGTCTGCTTCCTTCGGTTGCATGCAGTTTGGGAGTTGCTTGTTGAGTGAATTGTTGTAGGAATTCCTCCTTGGAAGTTGGCTTGTGATACAACCTGAGGCAATGATCATTGACAAGCAGCTTAAATTTGACAAGGTCAATGGTGGTGAGTTGAACAACACCATTGGGGAAAACTTCAGCAACCTCATATGGTCCTAGCCACCATTTTTGCAATTTCCCCGCATTATCCTAATGCCTTGAGTCGTAGAGCAATGCCCAATCACCTAGCTGGAATTTCTTGTCCTTGATCAATTTGTCATCCCATTTTATTCTCTAATTCTGCACTACCTCTATGTGATGCAAGGTTTCCTTCCTCATTTCATCTAAAGCATTGAGCTGCATGATTTTGTCCCTCTGTGCTTTAGAGATATTCATCCCCAAGTCTATTGCAATACTAAGAGTCTTATGCTCAAATTCAATGGGCATCATAGTTGTCTTTCCATACAACTCAAAAAGAGTGAAGCCTGTGGTTGTTTTCCAGGTTGTCCGATAGCCCTAGACAACTTCTGGCAACCTATTTTCCCAATCCTTCCTATGAACAACCACTATTTTAGTCAGAATGGCTTCAATTTCCCTGTTAGTCACCTCAACTTGGCCACTAGCCTGAGGGTTCAATAAGGAGTAGAATTATTGTGCCTTATGTTGTACTCATTAACCAGTGCTATAATAAGGGTTGAAGTGAATTGAGCCCCTTGATCAGTGATCAATCACTATCTCTCTTGGAACCCCATACCGTGTGAAAATTTCCTCATAAAGAAATTCATAAACCTTATTATCTCTTGCATGCTTCATAGCCTTAACTTCTATCCACTTGGTTACATAATCAGTGCATACTAAGATATAGGATTTACCAGTGGATGGAGGATCAATGGGTCCTACAAAATCCAATCCCCACTTGTCAAATGGAGTGATCACTACCTGAGGGTAAAGGGGCATTTCATCAGTTTTGGTTGGCATGCCCATCCTCTGGCATCTATCACACTTTCATGTATATCTCCCTGCATCGTTGTGGAGTGTGGGCCAGTAATATCCTTTGTTTAAAATCTTCATTGATGTCCTCTTGGCTGCAAAATGTCCTCCACATGGTTCATTGTGACATGCATGCAAAATATCATATATCTCATCTTCCCTCACACAACTCCTCATGACATGGTCTGGTCCAGTGTAGAAAAACATCCTGCAATCCATGAAAAAGGAAATGATTTTTCAATGAGCACCCTTCTCTCTTTTGGAGAGAAGTGAGGAGGAACTTTCCTTGTGACTAGATAGTTAGCTATGTCAGCATACCAAGGTGTTTTCACACTGATGGAGAATAGATGTTCATCAGGGAAAGAGTCATCAATGACTTGATTATCCTCTGATGTAGTCAGCCTTGAAAGAAAGTCTGAAACAACATTGGCCCTCCCTGGCTTATCCACAATGGTTATGTCAAACTCTTGCATCAACAACAACCACCTTGCTAACCTACTTGATATTAGGGGTTTATTCGTGAGATACCTAATGATTACATGATCTGTGTGCACAAAGATTTGATATCCTATTATGTAGTGCCTGAATTTTTTGAGGGCATAGATTACTACTAGCATTTCTTTTTTTGTTACTGTATAGTTGAATTTATCTCCTTGCAAGTTTTTGTCGACAAAATAAATTGCATTTTCAATAGCTCCTTCTTTCTACCCCAAGACTGCTCCTATGGAATAGTTTGATGCATCTGTATGGATGTGGAAAGGAAGCTCCCAATTGGGGCACTAGAGTATAGGAGCATGAGTCAAAGTTGCCTTCAAATCATAAAATTCCTTGTTACAGTCTCTAGTCCACTGAAACTCAACATCTTTAGTGAGAAGAGTATACAATGGTGTTGCTATTTTTTCTGAAATCTTTGATGAAACACATATAGTAGCCTGCATGGCCCAAGAAACTACTAACATCTTTTTTTTTGCAGTTGTAGGCAGATTTGTGATCACCTCAATCTTTGCAGGATCTACTTGAATTCCTTTGTGAGAGATGTAGTGGCCAAGGACTGCACCTTCCTGCATCATCATGAAGCACTTTTCACTATTTAGATATAGATTTTGTTCTTCACATCTCTTTAAGACTCTCCTAAGATTCTCCAATTCTTCATTGAAATTAGCACCATAGGTTGTAAAATCATCCATATAAATTTCCATGCAATCATAAGAGATATATAAAAATATGCTAATGACTACCCTCTAAAAAGTTGTAGGTGTATAGCATAAACCAAATGGAAGGATTGAGTAGGAAAAATTCCCCCATGGACAGGTAAAGGTGGTCTTCTCCTGGTCCTCAGGTGCAATTTGGATTTGGTTATACCCACTGAATCCATTTCGAAAAGAGAAGTATTGCTTTCCTACAAGTGAATCTAGAACTTGGTCTATGAAAGGTACAAGAAAATGGTCCTTTTTGGTGGCAACATTGAGTTCCATGTAATCAACACAAACTAACCACTTCTATCCCTTTTTGGGCACAATCACCAATGTAGACACCCATTGGCTATCTGAAATGGGGTAATAAATCCTGCATCTAGCAATTTTTGTAGTTCCCCTTTTACAATTTCTCTTAGTGTAGGGTTAAATCTTCTTTGTGGTTGTCTCACTGGGGTACAATCATCTCTAATGTAAATCCTATGATTGCAAAGCTTAGGTTCCAAGATCTTCATATCATGATAGTCCCATGCAAATGCATGCTGGTGGGTTCTCAATAAGTTTTTCAATGACAATTGTTGTTCTTCACTCAATTTGTTGTTAATATTTAGATATTTTCCTTCTGACACTTACACTTGTGTAGTTATCTCTACCATAGCTACTTCACTAATGCTTGGTACTTTGAGTTCATGTGGAAACAATGTATGAGACATACATATTGCTGCAGGAAGTTTTGTTGCAAGAAGAGTGGGAAGAATTATCTTTATTGGATCAACAGAATGAGAGGATGATGCTTCTTCTACTTCACAATGATTTTGAATTATGTTAGACAATACTTCATCTTCCTCTTGAAGTTGCATGAAAGAGATTCTGCCTAACATCATAAGCTATGCCATAGAATTAACTTCCTCGGCCTCTTCACCAACATGTGGCCATACAGGGTTATCCATGTCATGGAATAGTTGAGCAGGAGGGTAGAGAACAAGATTTTTGGTGCTCTTTCCATCAGAAATGGTCATGTCTCTTGTCCTGCATCCAATATAGTCATTTGTTGTTGGTAACCATGGTCTTCCTAGGATAATGGGGTACCCGCCTAGTGTAGCTTTAGGAGAAAGAACCATGAAGTATGTTGGGTACTCCCAAGATTCTAGAGTTACCACAAGGTCCTCTACTATCCCATCAGGTTTAACAATGGAACTATCAGCAAGCTTCAGGACAATAGGAGTAGGTCTCATGCTTGCAACATTTAGTTGTTGTGGGATATCCTTGGTCATTACATTTATTTCTACTCCCAAATCAATCAGAGTATTCCTTATTTGAATCCCATTTATGACAACTCCTACCACAGGGCTCCTTGGGTCATTATATTTGGGAATGGTCACTTTCCCAAGCATGATGTCATCCAGTTGTCCCACCACATGAACCGTACTGGGGTATTTCTTCTTCCTGCCCGACTTCTTAAGGAATGCTTCCTTAATTTCTTTCCCATATATAGGAACATCTTTTATTGCCTGAAATAGAGGTATCTGGACACATATATGCTTCAACTGATCTAAAATTTCAAAGGTTGGTTCCTCCTTCTCTGCCTTTTGTTTAGTTATTTCCAACCTCTGAGGAAATGGTGGTTCTTGTTCACGATTTTTAGGTACACTTGGCTGAATGGGGGCATTTAGAGGCTCCTCTTCTTCCATAGGAAGCTCAGTGATAATGGGTTTGGAAGGAGCTATAAAAGTAGTTCCTGAATGCAAGTGGATGTCACTTACACTCACAACATATGTAGGGAATTTATTTGGATCAGCAGAGTATATTGGTTGTTGTTGTGGTTTATTATTTGGGTTAGGTGTGGGTTGAGCTGGTAGTTGAGTAGGTTTAGGTGTATTTGAACTTGAGCTAGCAGGAGGGGGAATTATAGCAAGTTGTTGGGGATGAGAAGGTGGTTGCATGTAATTGGTTGTCTAGTTTGGCCATTGTTGCCCTCCCCTCCATTGAGATGTTTGCTGCCAATTTCTTGGAGGTGGCTGGAAATTTCCTTGAAACTGCTACCAATTCCCCTGAGACTGTTGCCATTGGGGTGGAGAGTTTTGGTGATTAGGCCAGGTATTTGGAGGGTTACTCCAAGGCTGTGGTGGATATCCTCCATAATTGGATGGATATGGGGGTTTCCATTGGTTACTAGATGAATAAGAATTGAAATATGGCCCAACAAAAGAGAGTGGTTATGGTGGCATACCTTGTCTTGGAGCCCATGGCCTCCATTGTGCAAAATAGTAGACTTGATCCTCTTCAACCTGGATTGGCTTGAACTCAGGTGGAATATGCTTACTATCAAAATTAGCTACCATCTTGCATCTGCAGTCCTTTTTTCTGCAATGAGGGAAATATTCTACCAACATTGCCTCTACCTCCTCTTGTTTCTTCTTGGCCTAGTGTGTATCTAGTTGAGTAGCTAGATTGTTTATAATGTCTTGCTTGAAGTCTGCCAGCAAGTGAGCAATCTCCATTCCTAAAACTTCATTAGCAGATGACTTACCCATAGAGGATTGGTAAGCTCTCCCTTTCTTTGAAGTTTCCCTGGAGTAGTTCTGACATATCTTCTTGATATCCTCCCAAGGAACTTGGGAGATATCTCCTCCTCCCATCAGGTCCAAGGCATCAATACAACTATCATTAATTCCTCTTAGGAAGAGCAACTTTTGTGATTCTTCATTGAGTGTATGGTGTGGAGATTTTTGTAGGAAAAACATAAACCTTGCAATATAATCCTCCAGGCTCTCATCTTCCTTTTGCTGCATCCTAAAAATTTCATCTCCCCTCATGTCATTTCCCTTACAATATTCCTTGTACTTCTCAAGGAACTTTGTCTTCATGTCCTCCCAAGTCTCCATAGTGTTTCTGCCTAGGCTCATGAACCATCTTAATGCATCCTCTTTCAAGGTAGTAGGGAATAGCTTGAGCCTATGGGCATCAATGGTATAGTCATAACTCCTATAGAGTATGTCAAACTCGAACAAGAAAGTATCAGGATCTTATGTGACAAGTCCATAGAACTTAGGAAGGAATGAAGCAGGGATATTTTTGAGGTTGTCAACTTCATTTTGATGAGCAATGGGGAAAGGAAAAAATGGTTGGTTAGGTCTGTTCCTATTTGCATCACCCATGCTTTTCTAATGTAGTTCCAAAGCAAAGGGTTTCTCAATCTAATTTTGGTCTTCAAAGGAAATTTTAGAACTAGTTAGATCAGGGAATACATCAACAAAGGGGTGTGGCTCTTCTTCTTCTTCTTCTTCTTCTTGTGGTAGATTCAAATGCTCATCTAGCTGGAATGGATCAAGGTTATTAGGAAGGAATCTCCCATGAACATCTCTCCTCCTTCCTCTATGCATACGGTATCAACTCACTATTAGCCAGCTCACACAAAAAATTGGCAAAAGAATGGTGGATCATTACTTTCCTAAATGAGGGATATACTAAGAACAAACTTTCAAAAATATTACAACAACAAAAACCATTAATGACTCCAAAGAGCTCCCTAGTTTGACACCATCCTCAACAATGACGCCAAAAATGTTGGCCTCATACAATGATCTAACAACTAAGCCCATAAAGCTGTGATTCAGAGATTGGACATCTAATCTGAATAGTCATCTTAATCACCATGAAGGTGCATTTAACTTGTCAACCCAGGGATGTAGAATTGAAATGGGTCAGTACAGTATGTGCACTAGGAATCCCAAAGTAGCCACATTCATTCTATAGCTAAGAAAGACATAATGCTGAAAGTAAATTTCTTGGAAAGAAATAACATAAGTGTTGAACATCAACTAACAACTCTACTAAGTTGAAGTGCATGGCAGAAATGAAAATCTGGGCAAACAAACAAGAAACTACTATGTCTGCTTTGGCTGCAGGAATAGTCACAAAATGGAATTCTAGTGGCTCTAGGAATAGACAGTGCCATATTTTAACTAATTACTGAACATAAAATAATATCTAAACTAAAGGATGGAATGCTCACCAAGTGGGCCCCCTTGGATGAGTATCCCTTAAGACAAATGTAAACTTAGATGCACAAACTTATAACTTCATTTTATTCATTTGAAAACATTAGTACAAATGAGCAGCATAACTGTATTACTGAAAAACTAATATCGTGAGTATATCATCAAATTAATCAACCTCCCGAGAAGGAGCATTTGAGTCTTATTTATAGGAAGAAAACTACTAACTACCTAGCAAGGTGGTCAACTCCAACAAATTAGGACACAAGTTTAGGGAAAGCATTAAAAGTGGAGAGGAGGTTATGCATGCATGGAATCTGGTCAAGCATGTTTTCCTTAATGCAGATCTAGCACAACAATAAATCCTATATTCGCTCAACAAACAATTAAGACTAGTTACAAGGCAGTTATAAATCTTTGATTTAAACTAGGAATCTCTCTCTTGCTGAGAGTCTTCCCTCCATTTGACCTTTGAACGATCACCTTGTTGACTTTGATGGTGAGTGACCATCTGGTAGAATCTTCCTCAATTTTGTAGGTTGCTAATTATATCTACATAACAATATTAGTACACACAACAATTGCATATATGTAACTATCTTAAAGTAACATTCATTAATCCACATGTAAAATTAACATAGATAGTTCATATAGCATGTCAATGTCATTTAAAGGTTATAAAAATAGCTTATGCCCAATGTCTATGGTTTTGAGGAAATATCATAAAAAGGTCAACATCCAAGTATCAAAGTCTATGACAACTACATCAAATAGATAATAAACTCTATCAAAATTAAGTCATAAACTGGACTCATAAACAAGTATAGATATATGATTGGTGGAAAACTATACCTAACTGCTACTAGACCCGATATCATGCACGTCATTTTTCTTGTGGCTAGATTTCAAGAAGATCCTAAAGAGACACATGTTGCAATGATGAAGAGGATATTTAGATATTTGAAGGCACTTCGGATTATGGCTTGTGGTATCCTAAGGATATTGATTTCACATCCACATTGAGTGCTTATATAGATGCAGATTGGATTGGTTGTGTTGATGACAAGAAAAGTACTAGTGGTGGTGCATTCTTTCTCAGATGTAGATTGGTATCATGGCTTGGCAAGAAACAATATTATATTTATTTATCTACTACAAAGGTTGAGTATATTGCAACATCTTGCTACACATAGGTATTATGGATGAGATAGACATTGAAGAATATCAAAGTAGTGTATGATGAGCCTATTTCTATCTTTTGTGATAATACAAGTGCAATCAACATTTCAAAGATTCTAGTGATGCACTCAAGGATAAAGCATATCAAACAGGTATCACTTTTTAAGAAAGAAGGTCTAGAGAATGAGGTAAAGCTTGAATATGTACCTATAAAGAATTAGATTGTTGGCATATTTAATAAGGCACTTCCTAAGGATACTTTTGAGTATCTTTAGGAGAAGTTGGGGATTATTTCCCCTCCTTTGAACTAGATGCATATGGCGATGCATTAGTCCAGAGGATCTATGGATTCATTCTTTGTATAGACTTATGTTGGTGGCTACCTCTCAAGGGGAGTAGGTAGTGAAATTGTTGTAGTATGGAATACATGTTGTCATGGTGCAGAGGTTGTTGAGTTGATTGGTGTGTACTCCTAAGGGGGAGTGTTTAGAGCAGTTGCAAGTATCTTGGTTCTATGTCAAAGGGGGAGAACAACACAATATATTTTATCCTTTTCCATTGATTTCAAAGGGATAGAGAGAGAAGCCATGACAGAGAGATAATTCATGTGAAAAAGGAAAGTATCAAAGGGAGAGAGAGTGTCAAGGGGAGAAAAGAGAAAATGAAATAGATATGTTCAAAGCTATATATTGTCTTTGATGTTTTTTCACATCTTATGTTGCCATCAATGACAAAGGTGGAGTTTAATGCAAGTATGAAGGTGTTGCCATTGATGTCAACAAGCTTGTGTTGCCATTCATGATAGTTGTGGAGTGGTTGAAAAGAGATTGTTGATTTGAATAGTTGCATTATGTTGTCATTAGTTAAGTTATTAATGTTAACCTCTGGTGTTATTAATGTTGAGGATATAGAGAAAATTGATAAAATAAGGAAACAAGGTGTTGTAGAGGTGTTCTAGTTTTTCTTTTCATTTGTTCTGGGTTGAATATCTGCTTGTGTGGTTTGGATATGTTGGTTATAGGTGTTAAGATTTTCTATATCCATAATTTTGGCTTCTAGATTGATGGTCAGAGGATGTTATGTTCACCAGTGTGGGAACCGGTTTTGCAGTGTTGTTTATAAAGGTCTCTAGAAGAAATGTATTTTCTCTATGTTTCTTCACAGTTATTCTTCAGGTATTTCAATTATGAAGGTATGTTAATGGTGTTGATCTCTTTCTTGTGTCAAGAGGATTAGGGGTTCGGTATTCTGAAAGATGGATTTTAGAATTGCAGTGTTTGGCAATGTAGTCTAAGTGTAAAAGTTGTGTGCATTTTAAAGGTGTGAGTTATTGTGAAGGATTTTGATGGATTTCAGGTTGATAGAGGAATGTTCTAGATCATGATGAAACATGTTATGTGGTTTGCAAGACATCCTTGGATTTGAGGAAGTGTGTAATTCAAAGTTTCATGGTGTTTGCATGAGTAACGATTGACCTAGTGTTTACACTACATTCAAAGATGTTTGAACATTAATGAAGGCATAGCATGGCATGTGAAAGTTGATTTTGGTCCCAATTAAGTTTTTCTTTGGTCCATTTTCATGCCTATCCACTGTGGGAATGTTTAGTACCGACCTATTTTGAATTTTTAAAGAGTAAAGTGAGTGTATCCGACTTGAAGATATTTTTCAAGTTGCAGATGGTATAAATGCAAGGTGAATTGATGCAAGATGTGGTGTGGAATAGAGTTGAGGGTGGTGATGTGAAATTAAGTGTAGAGGTGCAAAATGTAGTGTGAGCTATAACACAAGATTGTTGAATGCAGTGAGCTGAGGTATCTTGATCTCTTGAAGGTTGCTAGTGTTGTTGGAGTTGTTGTGGTGTATTCTCTGTTGCATTGAGATAATGTTCTTTATGTAACATTCTATCTTCTTTCTTCTTTCTATTATGACAGTGAACATGGGCTATGGGCCTTTCTAGACAGTGTGTCCTATTCTGGCAGTGATCCTCCTTGTACCAATTTTGTAATTACTTATATTGTGAGCTAATCCTCACTGTGGTCTTTCCCTCATTAGGTTTTCCATGTAAATCTATTGTTCTCCTTGTGTATGGTGTTGGTTGTTTCAGTTCTTGTTATCTTCTTTTCATGTTTAAACTTTATAACAAATTAAGGGTTTAATGAATGCTTGTGGATCTGATTAATTTTGAGGGTTTTAATGATCTAAATTGATACAAATAATTCACCCCTATCTCAGTTGTCTTATTCATTCAACAATTTCTTCCTCAAGAAAAATTTGTTCACTAATTATTTGGCTCTACACATATCACTAAGTTTCTTCCATAGTTTTTGTACATAGTAATCTTCATGAACATTGATTAAAATAGATTATGCAAAGGAAAATCTAATTAAACCCTTGGATTTACGGTCCATAACATCATATTGAGCAGCCAAAGTAGGATCCACAAGCCTTCAAACATTCTCATCAACAACATCCCATAGATTTTGATCTATCAATAGATCCTCCATCTTTAGCTTCCACATTTCAATATTATTTCTAGAAAATTTATCCACCCTATTCTCCTTGATGAAATTCCCATTTGAAAATTCATGTAACAAGATCACAAAGTATCTTTTGCACAAGATCCCACTCAAATCTAGATTAGTTCAAAAAACCCAACAACCCACAACTGAAACCAAAGGTGATCAAGCTCTAATACCACTTGTAAGGAAGCTAAGGTAGCAGAACATCCTCCTACACTAATCTTGAGAGGAGGATAATGAAAAAATTTACAAATCTTTATAACAATTATAGAAACTTAAACATAAATAAATGTAAACATCATGCATACCATAACATAGTGATTTACGTGGGGAAAACCCTTTTAGGAGAAAAACCCCACACTCCAAAATCCACCCAACATTTTATTCATAAATCACAAAAATTACAATATACTTGCAGAGAAAGCTTCTCACAGGAGTATCACCAACCAGAGATCCAAAGGCAACACAAATGCTATTAGAATCTTAAAATACATCACAATACACAGTTGTAATACAACACCCTCATAAAATAGGGTTGCCTTCTAGGGAAAGTCAAGCCGAAAAAATATCTACCATTAGATTTGAGAACTAATGATGAATGGTCCAAATTTATAATAATAAAATATATACATAAAATTTGGCTTTCAGGGGTGCTTCCCTTGAGCCCCTACTAGGACACGTAGACCCTAGACCCCTCACAGGGGGTACTCCCTAGCACCTCCCTGTGCTTATCTATCAACAATACCATATGTGATTGCAAGGTTGAGATACATTTTCCCAACAAGGATTCAATTAGGGTCAAGGTAGAGTTCAATTAGGTTTTAATTAGGACTCAATTAAGGTTAGGATAATAGTTAGGGTTCTAAGATAAAGCATGGGTTTAGTTTATGGTTATGGTTCAATTAAGGTTTGGGTTAGGGTTAGCATTCTAAGATAAAGCTTAGGGTTGGGGATAACACTCTAAGATAAATCTTGGGGTTACAATTAGGCTTACGATTACGTTTAGGGTTAGGTTAGGGTTAGGGTTAAATTAGGGTTAAGGTTCAAGTTCAATTAGGATTAAGGTTCATTTAGGTTTAGGTTTCAATTAAGATTAGCATTAGAGTGAGGGTTCAAATAGAGTTATGATTCTAAGATAAAGCTTGAGCTTATGGTTAGGGTTCAATTAGGTTTTAATTAGGGTTAAGATTCAATTAGTGTTATGGTTTTAAGATAAAGCTTGAAGTTAAGGCCAGGGTTAAGATTGGGGTTAAGATTAGGGTTAGAGTTTAATTTGGGTTAAGGTTAGGGTTAGGGTTACTATTATGATAAGGGGTAGGGTTAGGGTTCGGTTAGGGTTAGGATTAGAGTTTTAAGATAAATCTTGGGTTACTATTAGGATTGCCATTGAGTTTTGGGATAAAATTAACATTTGTGTTGTGGTTAGCTTAGGGTTATGGTTATCATTCAATTAGGGTTAAGGTTGGGCTAGGAATAGGGTTTTGGTTATTGTTAATGTTCTACAAATGAAGCTTAGGGTTAGGGATATGATTATAGTCAGGGTTAGGGTTAGGGTTACAATTAAAGTAGGGTTAGGGTTCAATTAGAGTTGGGGTTAGAGTTAAACTAGATTTAGGGTTATGGCTCAATTAGAGTTAGGGTTAGGTTTATGATTCAATTAGAGCTAGAGTTAGGGTTTGGGTTTAATTAGGGTTAGAGTTAAGGTTCAATTAGGGTTATGATTTTAGGATAAAGCTTGAACTTAGGGTTAGGGTAAGCATTAGGGTTAAGGTTCAATTAGGGATATGATTTAATTAGGGTTATGTTTAATGTTAGGGTTCTAGGATAAAGCTTGAGCTTAGGGTTAGAATTAGGGTTACAATTGGAATTTAAGGTTAGGGTTCAATTAGTGTTTAATTAGGGTTAATGTTATAGTTAGGGTATTAAGATAAATCTTGGGGTTAGAGTTAAATTTCAATTAGGGTTAGGGTTTAATTGGGGCTAGGGTTCAATTATAGTTAGGGTTAGGGTTCAATTAATGTTAGGGTTAGGGTTCAATTAGAGATAGGGTTAGGGTTCAATTAATGTTAAGGTTAGGTTTCAATTAGGTTTGAGATTTAATTAGGGTTGGGATGAAGGTTCAATTAGGATTAAGGTTAGGTTAGGGTTATGGTTAGTGTTCTACAATAAAGCTTGGGGTTCGGGTTATGGTTATAGGTAGGGTTAGGGTTAGGGTTATGGTTATAGTTAGGGTTAGGTTTCAATTAAGGTTAAGGTTAGATTAGGGATAGGGTTAACATTCTATGATAAAGCTTGGGCTTACACTTGTGGTTATAGTTAGGGGTAGGGTTACAATTACATTTTACTTATCTTTAGGGTTTAATTGGGGTTAGGTTTATGGGTATAGTTAGGGTTAGGGTTAGGGTTGGAGTTAAAGTTAGGGTTAAGGCCAGGGTTAGGGTTTAACTCCTAGGGTTAGGGTTCAATTAGGGTCATAGTTCAACTAGGGTTAGTGTTAGGGTTCAATTAGGGTTTAATTAGGATTTAATTAAGGTAGGGTTCAATTAGGGTTAGGATTATGGTTAAGGTTAGATTAGGGCTAGGGTTATCATTTTAAGATAAAGCTTGAGGTTAGGGTTAACATTCTAAGATAAATCTTGGGGTTATGGTTAGGGTTACGATTATAGTCAAGGTTAGGGTTAGGGTTAGCGTTAGGGTTCAATTAGGTTTTAATTAGGGTTAGGATTCAATTAGGATCAGGGTTATAATATAAAACTTGAGATTAAGATTAGGGTTAAGGTTGGGGTTAAGGTTAGGGTTAGGGTTCAATTCATGTTAAGATTAGGGTTAGGATTAGGATTACAAATATAATTAGGGTTACTATGTTACAATAAGGGTTAGAGTTAGGGTTCAGTTGGGATTAGGATTAGGGTTAGTATTATGGTTAGGGATCGATTAGGGTTAGGGTTAGAGTTAAAAGATAAATCTTGGGTTACAATTAGGATTAGGGGTAAGGTTAGGGTTAAAATTAATATTTATGTTATGGTTAGGTTAGTGTTATGGTTAGTTTTCAATTAGGGTTAAGGTTTGGGCTAGGGCTAGGGTTCGAGTTGTAGGATAAATATTGTGCTATAATTAGGATTAAGGTTAGGGTTAAAATTAACATTTGTGTTATGGTTGGGTTAGGGTTATGGTTAGCATATAATTAGGGTTAGGGTTAGGGTTAGGGTTAAATTCAATTAGGGTCAGGGTTTAATCAAGGTTAGGGATCAATTAGAGTTATGGTTAGGGATTAATTAAGGTTATGATTCTAGGATAAAGCTTAAACTTAGGGTTAGGCTGGAAGGTTCAACTAGGCTAGGGCTGAATTGGCTAAGCCATGGGTTAGTGTTAGGGTTCAGGGTTAGGATTTCATAGGAAAATGCCTGGAGCCAGTGCTAGGGGCAATAGGGTTAGGGTTGGTCAAGTAAGGTTCACTCATAGGTTAGGGGTCTCTAGGAAAGTTTCAGCTTAGGTTAGGGCCATAGCACCGCTGGGCTGCCATGGCTGCTAGGTTCAATTAGTGTTTAATTTGGGTTAAGGTTAGAGTTATAGTTAGGGTACTAGGATAAAGCTTGGAGTTAGGGTTAAAATTCAATTAGGGATAGGGTTTAATTGGGATTAGGGTTTATTAGAGTTAAGGTTAGGGTTTAATTAGGGTTAGGGTTCAATCAGAGTTAGGCTTAGTGTTGAGATTGAGGTTCAATTAGGATTGGGATTAAATTAGGGTTAAGGTTAGGTTAGGCTTAGGCTTAGTCTTCTATGATAAATCTTGGGCTTCAGGCCAGGGCCAATCCAACTAGGCCAGGGGCTCTAATCTGGGGCTAGCCGCATCACCATAGCCAGGCAAGGCTTATGGTCAGGGCCACCAGGGCCAAGGCCATACTAGAGCTAGGGTTAGCATTCTACACTAAAGGTTAGGGTTACACTTATGGTTATCATTAGGGTTAGGGTTAGTGCTACATTTCAATTAGATTTAAGTTTTAATTGGGATTAGGGTTAGGGGTATAATTAGGGTTAGGTTAAAGTTAAGGTCAAGGCTAAGGTTTGGGTTAACTCCTAGGGTTAGGGTTCAATTACAATGAGGTTCAATTAGGGTTAAGGTTTAACTAGGGTTAGGGTTAGGGTTCAATTAGGTTTCAATTAGGATCCAATTAAGGTTAGGGTTCAATTAGGGCTAGGGTTGGCATTCTAAGATAAAGCTTGGGTTAGGGTTAACATTTTAATATAAATCTTGGGGTTATGATTATGGTTAAGGTTAGGTTAGGGTTAGGATTTAATTAGGGTTAGGGTGTGTGTTAGGGTTAGGGTTCAATTAGGATTAGATTTAGAGTTAGGTTTAATTAGGGTTATCATTCTAAGATAAATCTTGAGCTCAAAGTTAAGGTTATCGTGTTATAGTTAGGGGTAGGGTTCAATTATGGTTAAGGTTAGATCAGAGCTAGGGTTAGAGTTGTACAATAAAGCTTGGGGTTACACTTATGGTAATCATTAGGGTTTTGGTTAGGGTTACATTTTAATTAGCTTAAAGATTTAATTGGAGTTAGGGTTAGGGGTATAGTTAGCGTTAGGGTTAGGGTTGGGTTTAAAGTTAGGGTTAATGCTACGGTTAGGGTTAAATTAGGTTTTAACTCCTAGGGTTAGTTTTTAATTATGATTTGGCTTCAATTAGGGTTAGGGTTCAACTAGGGTTAAGGTTAAGGTTTGTTTCAGGTTAGGGTTCAATTAGGATTCAATTAAGGTTAGGGTTAAATTAGGGTTAGGGTTAGGGTTAAGGTTAGGTTAGGGCTATGGTTAGCATTATAATATAAATATTGGGGTTAGGGTTAGAATTCTAAGATAAATATTGGGATCACAATTAAGATTACGATTATGGTTAGGGTTAGGTTAGGGTTAGGGTCAGTGTTAGGGTTAGGGTTTAATTAATATTAGAGTTAGGTTTAGGGTTCAATTAGGGTTATATTTTAAAATAAAGCTTGAGTTTTGGGTTAGGTTTATGATTAGGGTTCAATTAGGTTTTAATTAGGGTTAGGATTCAATTAAGGTTATGGTTCTAAGATAAAGCTCAGGGTTAAGGTTAGGGTTACGGTTGGGATTAAGGTTAGGGTTGGAGTTTAATTTAGGTTAAGATTAGGGATAGGGTTAGGATAATAATTACAATTAGGGTTAGGGATATGCTATATTATGACAAGGGTTAGGGTTAAATTAGGGTTAGAGTTACTATTATGGTTACAACTAAGGTTAGTGATCAACTAGGGCTAGGTTAGGGATCAATTAGGGTTAAGTTTATATTTCAATCATGGTTAGAGTTATAAGATAAATTTTGAGTTACAATTAGGATTAGGGTTAAGGTTTGGGTTAAAATTAAAATTTTTGTTATGATTAGGTTAGGGTTATGGTTGGAATTTTATCAATGTTAAGGTTAAATTATAGTTAGGGCTAGAGTTTGATTCAGATTAAAGTTCTAGGATAAAGCTCGGGTTATGATTAAGATTAGGGTTAGGGTTAGGAATGCAATTAATATTTATGTTATGGTTAGATTAGGGTTATGGTTAACATTTAATTAGGGTTAAGGTTGGGTTAGGGTTAGGGTTAGGGCTAGTGTTCTAGGATAAAGCTTGGGGTTAGGATTATTCTATAATCATAACCCTAATCCTAACTTTAATTTTATCTCTAACCATAACCATAACCCTAACCCTAAATTTAATTTTTACCCTTACCCTAACCATAACCCTAATTTTATCCTTAATTATAACTTACCATAACCATAACCTTAACTATAATCCTAACCCTACCCCTATTCCTTATTCTATCTCTAAGTCTAACCCTAACCCTAATTCTACCTCTAATTATGACCCTAACCCTAATTTTATCTCTAACCATAACTCCAACCCTAACATTAATTCTATCTCTAATCTTAATCCTAACCCTAACCTTAACCTTAGCCCTAACCATATCCTCAAACATAACTTAATATTAATTGTAACCCTAATTTTATCTCTAATTGTAACCTTAAACCTAACTATAATCCTAACTCTAACCCTGACCCTAATCTTAACCCTAAATCTAACCCCAATATTAACCCTATCCCTAAATCCAACCTTAAGCTTAGCCTTAACACTAATCTTAACCCTAACCTTAACCTTAATCCTAACCCAATCCCAAACCCTAACCCTAATCTTAACCCTAACCCTAACCTTAAGCATGACCCTAACCTCAACCCTAACTCTAATTCTTACCCTTACCATGACCCTAATCATATTCCTAATTATATGAGTTAACATGATATTAACCCTAACTCTAATGCTTACCCAACCCTAACCCTAATTCTATCTCTAATTCTAACCCTAACCCTAATTATATTTCTAACCATAACCTTGACCCTAGCCCTAACCCTAATGCTAACCCTATCCCCAATCCTAACTCTAATATTAACCATAAATCTAATTCTATATTTAATTGTAACTGTTATCAAAGGGATTTGCACCCGCATGCAGGGCTGGAAAGCTTTGCAATCCCGTGTAACATTGGATCAAACTCAGGTTGTGGGTGACCTATAATGAGATTGAACCTCTGGATTCTAGGTTGGCTTCTTATTAATTCTTCTAATTTAGCTAATGAAATTGGTTGGGAAAAGGGAAGAAGGTGCTGAAATGAATGCAAAAACTAATTTATGTATTGGCCATGCACTTAGATGACGATGTTGCATGCAACTTGTTTCACAATTACTCTTCAATAATCCTATTCGCACAACTAAATCTGAACAGTTTAACCACATAAATAATTTATATGAAGGCTTGAATGTATTACCATCTTTGAAGGAAATGAACGTCTTCACAACTAAAATAGTAAAATAATCCAGATGCACAACATATAACCTGTGGAATCAAACTTGATTGTATACAAGCACATATGAATGAGACAGGAAAATAAAGGTTCCTGAGATTAAAACACAATAGATTTCTTATCAAATCATTCACATAGCATGACACCTGATATTTTGAAGGCAAATAGTTAGTGCACTGATAGGTAAAAGGAAAGCTTTGCAAATTGATAAAACTTGATTAACCTGTAATAACCTGTTGAATGTATTAATCTAAAAAATAAACTGAGTTACAAGAAGCCTTCCTTGCAAAAAATTGCAAAGGCAAGAGAAATCAAGAACTAGAGGAAAAATGACAAAGTCATATCACTTTATAAGAAAATCCTTCCAAAGGCATGGAGGTGAAATTGAAAGTCAAATATGAGTGTCAAATTGATAACTTCAAAGTGAAATCCGAGCAGAAGCAAAAACCTTGTGAAAAGAGGGCCCATCAATGTCATAGCTGAGCTTCAACAACTCAGAACTCTATGTCACAATGTGTACAACTAAACTGCAACTTGAACTAGCTCCAGAATGCATGAAGGTGGCACTAAAAGCAAACTGAGAGTGAAAATATCTCTCTAAAATGCTTCTCATGAGCAAAGATAAAAATTCCCTAAAAGAGGTCCAAAACTCTTATTGACTCCTAGTTCATCCCATGAGAAACTCAAAATAACTCAAATCACTAGGAAACAAAGGCCAAACCCATGCAATACTGGCCCCATTTGTCCAATTCACCCATGATAACTCATCATTAACTGGAAATTTTCCACCTATCCCTCTATGCATGGTCGACTTAACTCATGTTTACTAATTATGTTTGCATTTCAAAACTAGTCACATCAATTAAATGATTTATAAATTATCATTTAAAATAATGGACTTTACACATGTATAATGCAACATAAACATTAAAATTGACATAAATCCATAACATTGACATAAAGTCAAGGTCACAGGCAAACAACTATTAGAACAAATTGCTTTTTTTTTATATATTACTAAAGTCAAAAAATTCAAACTAGGCTTGTGGTAAAAGCTTGAGAAACCCTAATCATCACTTAGTCTTGACTTCACTCCTTCTGGTAAAACTTCTAGAGCTCTCTGTTGTTCTCATGACTATGACTGTCATTTGATAAAATATAAAATTGAAAGTCGGTTGTCCTTTAATTCCAATCATTTTGTTTCATCTGAACATGCATCATGCTTGGAATTTTTCTAAACATCTTCAAAATGCAGCCTTCAGTATAATGATGACACAAAAAAAATTATGTAATCAATTATCTTATTGTACAATCTTTGCTCCTATTGTAATGTTCTTATGATGAAACTGTCATGACTATAATCTGAAGAGTATTATTTTTAGCCTCATTTTTGTTATACTAATCAGATTTGTATGCCAATGTGGAGATATAATTGATTCCTTTCATAGACTTCCTTCTCAAACATTTGCTTGAACCATTCATGAGATGAACTGTAATCTCATTCAAAGATAGACTATACTCGTATCCAAATTTGTTGCCTCTCATAGCAGTTGATAAATGAACTATATGATCATTGTATATATCCTTTTGATTCTTTACAGTAGAAATGATGATGATACAATTGAAAGATGATATGAAAACATGATGTAAAATCAATGGCACATAAGAATATGTACGCAAACATGGCTTTCCTGAATAGCTGATTTCTTATTCCCCTTTTATCATCTTTGTAGTAGCAGTTTCATTGTGGTCACTTAATTCTCTTATGATCAAATCTGTCATTGTTTATGAGTTGGGCTCAACCCTTGTGGGAGCCACATTTCTCACCACTCATAACAATATCTGTTAATTGAGATGATCTGATTATACCTATTCCTGCACACTCAAACAAACATGTTAGTAAAATAAATGAAGCTGAAAGTTTCCATTGGATCATTGAATTTTGTTTTCTTTTGAACAGTGAAATCATCTAATGGATGCCTGATCGAATGTATATTATATTTTTTTTGGTAGTGTAGGCATAGGATTGCTCTTGATTCATCATTTCTTAGAGTAAATTTCTAACATCATTTTCATTTATTCTGCAAAAAACTCAAGGAGACTGGAGTCAAAGGAGACTGAAGAGCTTCGACAATACTACTCAAAGATATCAAGTATCAATGGGTTCATCATTACAGGAAATGATGAACCATCCTCCTTTTTATGTTTACATTGTCAATAGTTGTATAGTATACAATTTGATTTTATACCTATCATTTTTTTGTGTAAATAAAATTAAGCTACTCCCATGACATGTGTGGGACCTTCATTTTTACAATATGAATAAAACAACATTTGTTATGCAAATGTCTAAATTTATGTTAGTAGTACTTGCATAATAAAATTTGAAAACTAAATGTAATTAGATTTTTCATGATGATAAATACTTAGTAGTAAATTTTGAAATTCTATGTACCTCTCATTGACAATGCAATTCGGCTCTACCTGTTTTGAGTTGTAGCTAAATTTAGGTAACAATTTGGCGACCTTTGCGAAGTGTTTTCCTACAAAACACTATAAACCAGTTATGTAGCTTATCCATTGGGCATGGAGTCAATCTCTGCTCTTCAAACTTTTGAAAAAAAATTTAACTCAGCTTCAAACCACACCAACTAAAAGAAACTATTGCAACTCTATTTAAGACAGATTTTGGAAACCAATGTGCAATAACTGCACCTTATTGAAAGCAAAAAAAAACTGAAATGAAACGTTCCATGGGGCACTTATTGAAAGCATAATTGAAACTCTACCCTACCCTACACTAACTAATAGTGTTAGTGCTCAGACATGACCATTCACTAGTTGTGAGAAATAGCCGCCCTTTCTTAACAACAAAGGATGCTTCAAATCCTTAAGATCAATCAAAAAGAGATATGTAAATGGTAAACATTTGATTAACTACTGCAATGAAACTTGGAGCACCATAAAAATCACACCTCCCTTATTTGATTGACCACCAAAGATGCTATTTTGAGGCATATAGATGAGAGTAACCTGCTGCTCCACAGTTGCAATCACATGCTTTGGCAGAATCATGTCTTCTTGTAATTATGTAGACTCCTCTTTGGATAAATATCTAATCGGGCACCCTTTTGAGAGGATAAAACTTGGCCTCTCACTGCTTCCTTCATGTTTATACACTATTGTCTCTCCATTTTTCTGATTGGACTGCTCCACTTGTAGTGTAATATTTTCTTCCTTCCTTCTTGTTGCCTCAATTTCAATCTAATCTGAAAGAGTTGGTTCACATAAATGAAATGAGGGAATGTGTGGCTCTTTGATCTGAACAGGCTGATCACATGTTGTTGGCTCATATAGTACTAGCGTATTATCTATGTTAGAGAAAAAATTCTCTATGATGCCTGAAAAACATATTCTCATCTAACTCATAACTGTGCATTAAATCCAGATGATTTTTATCATTTAGTTGCTCCATACCAGGCATAGATGCTATTGTGCATGTGATATCCTCATTTTCATCAACAAATTGAGGAAGTTCATCAAACAAATTAGAAATATTTTGAGTTTCACTTTCATTTTTTTCTACATAAACATGTTCAATTTTCTCTTGTTTTCCATCTAAGCTTGAAACAAAAGATTCAAGGTCATTCCAAAATAGGGCCTCTTCATAATCTTCACTATTGTGTGGCATGAGAGAACTTACCTTAGGTTCAAGATCATTCTTTTGAAACACAAGTTCTGATTTGCTGGCTTGTTCAATTTTGGAAACTTCATGCAGTCTCATATGAATTGAGGCTTCAATCTCATCTTGAACTAGCAATACATCATGTTCTACAATATCTTCTGAGTGTTTCAAATTAACTGGTAAGATAGGTTCATGTGTGCTATTTTCAACTTGCTCAATAAAACCAAGTAATTGATCAAACAGATAAACCAATTGTTCTTCCTCATATGGTGCCTTCTCAAATGAAGCTTGGGCATCCTGTAAGTGAAGATTTTGTACTAGTAATTCTTGTACTCTATTTTCATCCATGTTATAAACAGCATTAGAGAAAAATTCAAATGAATCAAAATCCAAGGGATTCAGCAATAAGTTTGAACCAATATCATCTTCGCATGTAATATGGTAATTTTGAGTTGGGGACACAGTACAAGTAGCAACAACTTCCTACTCCTTCTTTTCATTCTTTTGCCACTCTAATGGGTAAACTTCCAAAGCTAAACACAATGGGTTTACATTTATGACCTTCTCCATGAGGAGTAAAGTTTCCTTATCAATGGGTTACTCTGTAACTACACTAGGTTGTACAAGATTAATTTCCTCTACTTGCAAAGGATGAATGGTTGTAAAATTTGGGATTTCATACCTTGGAAGTTCTTCCTCTTGAAACTGATCTGAAATGCAAGAAGTTGTTTGGATATCATGCTTTTGAGCAAGTAAAGACTTGATATGCTCCTCCTATACAACTAACTCCCTTTTGAGATTTTCTTCAAATTGTCTCCTCTACATCAGTAATTCTTGCTCATAGAAATAGGCCTGATAGGCCATCTCTACTTTTTGCTAATCATACTCTTGCTGCCTCCTGATCTCTTCTATCTGCTTTGTGAATTCTAACCATATTTCCTTCATGTTATTCATGTTATTCTTCACATCATCAACCTCTTGGAGATGATTTTGGACATATGAATGTTGATTTAAAGGTTGAGCAGGGGTGGGTGGGAGGTAAGCATGTTGAGCATGCTGATATGTTGTTGTTGCATGGCTATTTTGGATAAAACCAACAATATGATTGGCCTGATATGGCTGATAGGGTGATTGGTTGACAAGATTTTCATGAAACAGAAATGGGTATACATGCTGACTATGAAAACCCGACATCTTTACTCATATAATTAGCTGGAAATCAGAAATAAAGCTTGTGTTTGAAACATACCAACACCAAGTCTTATTGAAACTAGTAAATATGCTTGGAACCACCAAGTATAAATTTGTAACCTCTAAAAGGAAAAAATATGTTGTTGTATATACCAGAACAATAGCTTGAACTCTTGAATTCTTTCTCTGAAGTGTGCTTCAGAGTCCCACCGGGCATGCCAAAAACTGTTATCATAGGGATTTGCACCTGCATGTAGGGCTGGAAAGCTTTGCAATCCCATGTAATATTGGATCAAACTCAGGTTGTGGGTTACCTATAATGAGATTGAACCTCCAAATTCTAGGTCGGCTTCCTATTCATTCTTCTAATTTAGCTAATGAAATTGGTTGGGAAAAGGGAAGGTGCTGAAATGAATGCAAAAACTAATTTATGCATTGCCAATACATAAATTAGTTTTTGCATTCATTTCAACACCTTCTTCCCTTTTCCCAACTAGTTTCATTAGCTAAATTAGAAGAATAAATAAGAAGTCGGCCTAGAATCCGGAGGTTCAATCTCATTATAGGTCACCCACAACCTGAGTTTGATCCAATGTTACACGGGATTGCAAAGCTTTCCAGCCCTGCATGCGGGTGCAAATCCCTGTGATAACAATAAAATTGATCCTAACCCTAATTTTATCTCTAACCCTTACCCCAACCCTAATCTTAACCCTAACCCCGATCCTAACTCTAATTCTATACCTAACCATAACTATAATCATAACCTTAACCCTAAGCCTAAGCCTAAAATTAACCCTAATCCTACCCCTACCCCGACTCCTACACCTACCCCTATGCCTACCCTTAACCCAAATTCTATTTCTAACCCTGATGCTAACCCTAATCCTAATTTATTTAATGTTTTACATGTTGCGCTATGAATATATATATATATAGGAAAAAGGGGGGGATGACCCCCAAGATGTGGGATAAAGTGGTTCATCTCTATTTTTCCACTCGATTTCATTCAATATGAGGGTTACAATGTGTATTTGAGTTACAAAAATCAACCCTAACCAAAATACCAGTAAAAAGGCAAGTTTTAAGAGGGTCAAATACTATGCACTTGTTGCTAAAAGTGTTTTTTTTAGCCTCATTAAGAACTCATTCGCCCTATGGTGAATAGGTCTTGGCTAGGGTTTTGGAAAATATGTTTTTGGGTTCTGTTCTTCAATATATGCACTCCCAAATCCTAGTCGGAGACTGTCAGAAACCCAAAAATAAACCTTGTAGCTCAGTTTCTGTGATTTGACAACTTTCTTAGCAACTTTGACAACTTTTGCAATTTTGCTTTCCAATTTGATCTTCAACCTAAAACCTACAATCACACATCAAAGAGGAGGAAAAATGTTGTTTGTTAGGGAATGTGGGTTTTCCTTGTTCAAACCTCATTTTGGTAATTAAACCTTGAAATGAAACAATGCATAAAGGAATGATGAATGGACAAAATTCAATGTCACAACTCACCACACCTTAATTGAAACCTTGGAGTACAAATCAATAATCTTGCATGAAGTGGCCTCAATGAATGTAGATCTTGATCATGAATCTTGATTAAAAACAACACCTTGAATATGCTTGATTGATCTTCAATGCTACATCAACACATTAGCTCAACAACATGCATGATGCACTATGCCTTTGACATGATGAAATGGATCTTGATTGCTGCAATAACCTTATGTAAACCTTCCCTTGAATGCTTGAAAATGCTCTTGAATTTCTCTATCAATGCTCTTGTGAACTATTAGGATGCTTGAATCACAATTGCTAGGATTGCTTAGATGAAACTTAGTGAAATAGCCTTCTATTTATACATATCTTATACTTAATTCCCAAAATTCAAATAACACGGACCAACATTAGATCCAAGATTTGAAATCATTAAAATACCACCAAAAACATATCCCAAGGGGGGGGTACTAGGTCTAAGTGAGGACCTATTCACCATGTAGTGAATGGTTCCTAGCACACTTAGCTAGGACACACTTTGAGAAATAAGAAATGTCATGTGAAAATAGGATCCTAGGACCTAGTGAGGACCCATTCACTAGGTGGCGAATGGGTCTTAGGTCACTAACCTAGGACACACACCTTGTAAAATTAAGTGTTGTGCAATATCATTAATTAATGTCTAGTTTTATCCCTCAAAATATGCATTTAATTAGGCTTGGATTTGAATTAAAGGGGCCAATTAAGAAAAAATAAACTCAATTAATTAATAAAGCCCTAGATTAGTGTGAAAGTGTAAAGATACACTTTACAACACATAAAATAAGGCACCATTAAGTTCATTTAGTTAAATTGGGTCTTAAACTTAATGTGAATGTGTAAAACACATTACAACACTAAATTAAGGAAATATTGGGCTCATTTTATTGTTAATTATTCCCAAATTAAGTGTGAAAAAGGGATACTTTTTTCGACACTACATTGTGTTCCCACTTTAGTGAGAGTATGACCCCATGTCACACTCACACTAAAGTAGACATTCAAGACACTTATGTATGCAACAATTACAAAGATACACAATCATACAACATCAAAGACCAAGAAGATTCAAGCCTAGATTGTACAACGTGATGTGGAACACATCTATGCTATCAATTTTTCACTCACTCTGAGGTAGTGGAAACTCAGGTTTTCCATTAGGTGAGTATCCCCTAGGAAGGTGGCTTAGTGAGAAAGTCATGCCTCTATGTTGGCTCTCACTATACTTACCCTACCAAAGCTATCCCTCTTATAACTCTGATAGGGTGCCACTCACATTCCTGTTTCATACTTAACAAGCTATGAAATGCTAAGCACTCATGCAAATGGCAAGGATCCACATGCAAGCAAGGTGTGTTATGCTAGGTGGCCTTGAATAATATTTTTGAGCTTCTCAAGGTTGGAAATTTGTGTTATGCCAAACACTTATGAATATTAATGCAAGTAAAGATTTTTTTTGTTCAAATGGATTTTTCTTCATTCAGGTAAGGTATTCTTCTTAGGGAACATCATTCCCAATGTCTCCAAGAGAGGAAAAGTCAAGAGTAAAAGGTTTCACAACTTAGGGAATGTAGTGCATCACACCACCACTAAGATGAAAGTGGTACGCTAAGAAATATCACACTCTTGGAGGGCACCAAACCCAAAGACACCACCAAGAAAAGGAAACATCACAAAAATAAAGAAAATCACACCATGAACTATGAAAAATGTCAAAATATATCATCAATGTATGCCCCAACTTTAAAGCAATTTCTAACACCATTGTTGTGAGGAACTGTTTTAAAGTAGCCAATGTTTACTCCTAAGACATGAGATCTTTCCTCAGAAAACCCTATGCCAAGTCATATTTTTTTGAAATAAAGCTTTGTCATGAAAAAGGAGGGAGGGGTTGCCCCCAAAAATACATAAGGGATCTATGGATTTGGGGTCAATATACCTTTGATACAATGTTGTTTAAGAACGTGGAAATTTCATCATTCCCCAAATACTCATAGAACTAGAAGAATGACACATAGAGAGTGAAAACAAAGAAAAATATTTTGAGTCAACATGGAAGAGACCTAAATGTCTCAACGCCTTGTGTCATCCCCAAAAGGAAAAAACAAGAGAGGATAAAATACTTATTACATAGAGAAGAATGTAGGTACACATAGAGGAATGCACAAAAAGAGAGATGCATCAAACAAAACAGTATGGGGGATCACATTACGCACATGCAATTACATGAAAAAGAAAACAATGCAAAGGACTAGTAAGGCACATGCAATTCAACCTACAATAGGTTGTATGCATCCCAATCTCATTTGATATATACAGGAGGCAGGCAACTAGCCAAAGGGACAATGTCAAGTGTCAAACTAGGACAAGGATAACTAACCCATTTCCCCCACTAAGTGTAGGACAAGAATGAGCCAAGGTAAGTGATGAGAATGAGCTCCTTGCAATGAAAAGAATGATTTTCAATGAATGTTTAACATGTAATAATGAGCATACTAAGATCCTACAACTATTACATGGCAAGCAGCAAGGATGCATGCTTTAAGGGTTTATTTTTATGATATCAAACTTCTTAAATATTTGTTTTAAAGCACGACACTCATCAGTACTATGTCCAAGAACTCTATGATATCAACAATGAGACATCTTTGTGTTCTTAAGATTTGGATTTGGATTTTCTCTAATGGTTGGTAATGTTATAAGTCCTTGATTTAGAAGCATGTGTAAGATTCTCTCATTTTCAGACATAGGACATGGAAATTTGAGTTTATTGAGTTTGTAAGGATTTTTTTGCTTGCTTGATTCACCGACTTGTTGAGGTAGATGTTGAGGAGGAGGACCTAAGATGATCCTATCATCCTTGTGAGGCATTTAAGTTATTCTATAGGAAGGAGGACACTTATTTCGGGAGGAGGATCTTGATATCCTATTCCTTTGGTTTGTTCAATAGGAATTTTCTCTAAAATTTTATGAATTTCATGCTCATTGGTTATGTCACATCCATGGTCGGTTAAAATATTAAATCCTTGGCAATAAGTCTCTTCTAGGTTGATGGGAGTGTTTGTCACTTTGTTAACATAAGACGAATGACTACACACTTGATTAGAGGAGCTAGTTTCACTCATTGTTGGAATTTTAGGCTTAGTTTGTGACTCAATTTCAAGATGTAAAAGACCAAACATCTCAAATTGTGTTGGTTATTTCATGGAAGGATAAAAGGATGCATTATTCTCAAGATTGTTAAAGCAACGGTTTATGAACTCATGCATGCTAGAATCATCTTCTCCAATGATGTCAACTTCACGAGGACACTCATTAGGAGTTGGGTGAGCATGATTAGGTTCAATTTCATTAAGATCATTGCCAAAAACATAACTTGAAACATCAACCAAGGAGAACAAAGACTTCCACACATTGCTAAAAAAATTATCCATTTTCAATATTTTAGACTTAAAGAAGGTAATTTTTTTATTACACTATGTAAAAACTTAAAAATGGAATTTTGTAAATGCAATTTTGAAATCACACAATGGACTAAGTGTACCAAATTAAGCTAGATATGATGAAATTGATGAAACAAAAAATTAGAAAACTGTAACAGAGATCTAAAAGCAAAAAATTGAAGCACATAAATGAAGATTTTAATTTCTAGAAATGCAGATTATAACCTAATCAAGGACTCATTCACCCTATGGCGAATGGGTCTTGGATTAGGTTTTGAAACTGATTTTTATATATTTTCAAGTGTTTTCCAATGGTTTTCATATTTAGGTTTGCTATAGTAAGTTTCAGGTTGATTTTTTGTAGAATGTAATGTGAAATGCAAGTGCAAAATGTGACAAAATGATGAGCTAAAAAGACCTAGTTTGATATGCACTTTTGTTTCAATTTTCAAATGCAAGTTTTGTATGATGTAAATGATATGCAAGATGACTATTTTTTTTTTGTATTTTTTCAAATTTAAAGAATGCAAACAATGCAATCCTAAAATCTTAATGAGATGCAAATTTGAATGAAAATTAGACACCCTAAATGAGATCTAATTTATGTAAATGAATGCAAATGAATGCAAGATCTAAATCTAGGATGAAAATAGACTCCAAAATAAAAAAACTACAATGCTCAAAAAGTCAGGTTCACCAAAATTAAACATAGGAAAAAGGAGGGGATAACCCCCAAGGTTTGGGATAAAGTGGTTCACCTCTCTTTTTCCACTCTATTTCATTCAATATGAAGGTTACAATGTGTATTTGAGTTACACAAATCAATCCTAACCCAAATACCAATAAAAAGGAAAGTTTTAAGAGGGTCAAATGTTGTGTACCTATTGCAAAAAGTGCTTTTTAGGCCTCATTGAGGACTCATTCGCGAATGGGTCCTTGCTAGGGTTCTAGAAAATTTGTTTCTAGGTTTTGTTCTTCAATGTTTGCACTCCCAGATCCTAGTTGGAGACTGTCAGAAACCAAAAATAAACCATGTAGCTCTTTTTTCATGATTTGACAACTTTCTTAGCAACTTTGACAACTTTTGTAATTTTTCTTTCTAATTTGATCTTCAACCTAAAACCTGTAATCATACATCAAAGAGGAGAAAAATTTTGTTTGTTAGGGAATAGGGGTTTGCCTTAGGAAAACCCCATTTTGGTTTTTAAACCTTGAAATGAAACAATGCAATGTCACAACTCACCACACCTTAATTGAAACCTTGGAGTACAAATCAACAATATTGCATGAAGTGGCCTCAATGAATGTAGATCTTGATCATAAATCTTGATTAGAAACAACACCTTGAATATGCTTGATTGATCTTCAATGCTACATCAACACATTAGCTCAACAACATGAATGATGCACTATGTCTTTGACATGATGAAATGGATCTTGATTGTTGTAATAACCTTCTATAAACCTGCCTTTGAATGCCTTGAAAATTCTCTTGTGAACTATTAGGATGCTTGAATCAAAATTGCTAGAATTGCTTAGATGAAACTTAGTGAAATAACCTTGTATTTATACATATCTTATCCTTAATTCTCGAAATTAAAATAACACAAGTTGACACCAGATCTAGGATTTGAAATCATTAAAATACCACCAAAAATATATCCCAAGGGGGGGGGGGTCCTAGGTCTAAGTGAGGACCTATTCACCATGTGGCGAATGTGTCCTAGCACACTTATGTAGGACACACTTCTGGAAATAAGAAATTTCATGTGAAAATAGGGTCCTAGGACCTAGTGAGGACCCATTCGCCAAGTGGAAAATGGTTCGTAGGACACACACCTTGTAAAATTAAGTGTTGTGTAATATCATTAATGAATTTTGAGTTTTATCTCTCAGAATCTGCATTTAATTAGGCTTGGATTTGAATTAAAGGGGCCAATTAAGGAAAATTAAGCTCAATTAATTAATTAAGCCCTAGATTAGTGTGAAAGTGTAAAGATACACATTACAACACCCAAAATAAGGCATCATTAAGTCTATTTAGTTAAATTGGGCCCTAGACTTAATGTGAATGTGTAAAACACATTACAACACTAAATTAAGGCAACATTAGGCTCATTTTATTGTTAATTATTTCCAAATTAAGTGTGGAAAAGGGTTACTTTTTTCAACAGTACAATATATAATAATATATATAAAATACACTAAGAGATATATTTCTCAAGGCACCTATTTTTTTATATCAATTTCTCATATAAAAGTGTAATAGGGCTCCACCCAAGGATGAGAAGTATAGGGTTCACAAAAGTATACAACAAAGGTGAAAAACCCTAATGAACATACTTAAATAGTATAAGAGTGGGGTAAGATTAGATGTATATTAAAAAATTAGTTTTAAATTAGTTTTAAAAATACAAACACTAAAGCTAATGAAAGGGTGACTAGGGTGGGTGAAGGATATGATAGGCTAATAAGCACATCAAACCCTTGAATAAGAAAGTATTGATGAAGCATAGAGATAAAAGGAAAACCAATTTTGAGAATAAGATATATAAATTAGAAAATAATAGATCTAAAAAGTCAAAGTTGAGATAAACTTGAGGGTCAATCTAGGTCTTATAAGAGTGGATAGATTTACTGAAATGCAAATGAAAATAAACTTTTTGTAGCTTAATCTAAACTAATTAAATAAATAAAACCATGAAAGCACATTAACCTAGATCAATTAATGAAAATTATGGGCATATATAATTTAGAATTAAGTGTTAAGCTAGGAAAGTACATGCAAAAGTAGATAAGGTGTACCTGGCTCTAGATATGAAGATGATAAAAGGAAACTTCTATATATGTTGAAATTAGGACGTCTTAGGACACAAAATAATGATTCTCTATTTATACCTCACCTTGGGATCTTAATAATTTGTGCACTTTATGAAGGTTGAGTTTGTCTTGAAATGTGTATTTTTGTCTTGTAATAGTTAGAAATGTTCTAACTACTTGTGCACTCTTGCTTCTTGTTTCACCTAATTTATTATTCTCCACTTTACTATTTAGAGAGGTGGTTTTTGAAATACCAAAGTTAGATATTGCTAGATATCTAGGGCACATGTTATCCTAGGTCAACCCTCAAAAATATTGATTTTATAGTCATGCAAATAATTGAAAACAATAAGTTTTAGGCATGCAAATGCTTCTAAGATAATTATGCAAATCTAGATTCATTTTAGGTGATCTAATGTGAGTGTTCTTAACATGCTCCTTCTTAAATGAAAATGATATTTCTTTCATGTTCCGTGATGTTAAATAAATACACTTAAATGCCTTTAAATGTAGATACATATCAATTAATCTTGCAAATATGTTTTTAGTCTACTTAGGGAAACAAAATAATGAGCGATAGTCAACTAAAATTTGAATCTAAATTTTAAAAAACTAGGCATGAAAGTTATGGGTATAGGATTTGATTCTATGCTTGTAAAAATGACTCGAGAAATTTTTTTTTTTATCAAGGTGGATAACAAATGTATGAGGATATACATGGATAGGCATAATGAGTGTATAATTTGAATAAATATATTAGAATGCATGTGTATATGGATAAAGTTCGAGATGAGTATATAAAAATGCATGTAAATAGATGGATAATAACGTAGAGAAATAAACTCACATTCTCATACATTTTATTGATATATATATATAAAAAACCATTCTCTCAAAATAAATACAACATTATATAAAATTAATATAAATTTTAGCATTTAATATTTTAATATAAATAAAAAATAATACTTTAAATTTCATAATACTAATGTGAATTAAATTTGATGGTTGACCCTATCTATTATTCATTCAAAAATATTTTTTAAATATTAAAATATATTTTAATATAAATAAAACTATAGATTAACCAAATATATATTATCATAATTTTATATAAACTTTAATGCTCTCCAAATTTTATCTATTATCATAATTTAATATAATATAATCTTTTAAATTTTTTTAAATTTTTTAAATAATATTTTAAAAAACCGCCATTGAATTTAAATCCATTCCAAACTAAATAGTATTTTAGATTACAACAAGAAAAGAAAAGAGGAAATAGTAACTACCCATTGCAACATTCTATTATAATAATAATAATAAGATAAGACAATAGTGAAACAAACCTAAATAAAATAAAAGAATTTGAAGATACTATTTGAAATTTCTCCAAACTAAATAATAAATTAGATCACAATAAAAAAAAATACTTTCTACATTTTTAAAACTTAGAAACTCTTAATTCGGGACCATCCCTCTCCCTACCAATAAAAAAAAAAGGAAATAGTAACATTACCCTAAATAAAATAAGAGGTTTTTTTTTTTATGAATAGGAAACTATCTATATTATTAATAAAGATAAAGTTACATATTCACAAAAAAAAGACAAGTGGTAAGAAGGCACACCTCAAGAGTCACATGGGCAGAGCCTAGAAAACCAAAAAACCAAAGTCACTTGGGCCTAGCCCAAAAATCCATAAACATTAAAAACATGTATAAAATAAAACAGCCATCAAGTGGTCAAAAGCAGTGTCAACAGAGCTAGGAGGATCTTTCTCATCCATCTTTTTCCCCCATACATTAGCGAGGTCTGGAGTGATGTCAAGAGGAGGACCCCAGCCATCGTCAGCTTCTTTTTCCTTCTCTTTATTTTCCTCACGCTGGGGCGAGATTGCAAGCGCCAAACGCATAAAGCATTTACCAAAGTCTAGCCAACCAAAGTTGCTACCAAGAGTAGTATCAAAGGGCCACCCGAAACTGCCACTGCTACTCGCCGCAACTCCTCCAGAGGACCACCTCTGGCTAGTCCGCAGAGGAGGAGAACGAGACCACCGAGGAGGGTGGGAACCACATCGAAGAGGAGGTTGAGATCAGGGGTGAGCAGAGCCACTTTGTTGTTGGCCCCAAAAGGGTGACTGGCCACGAGAAGAGGTGGGAAAAGCAGGCACTTGAGCCATAGTACATGAGGCATTTCCCCAATGATCCAAAAGCACATGAAGGTGAGCCACCTCAAGTGCAAATTTGTTTGCTTGAACTTGTATCTGCAAAAGAACGTTAGAGAAAATAATAGCTTTAGAATACAAAGAAACATTTTTATCTATTTGAGTGTGAGCAAATATGTATGCATACATTTCTATCTTTCCAGATATTGAAGAGGATTTACACCCTGAATGTGTGCCAAAACCGGGTATACTTAGTAGGAATTCTAGGTGAATCTCCTAGCAGAACCATATGCCAGGAGAAGGGCTCGGGTCTGAAAGGCCAAAAGAAGTCATGAATCTAATTCCAATACTACTAAGCTCTGGTGCAAAACCATAAGAGATCCTTAAAAGACTCAGCTTGCCCACAAAAAGGGCACCGAGGGTCCTGGACCCCCAAGTGAACAAGCTGAGCCCCCATAAGAAAGCCTTGGAAAATAATACACCAAGAAAAGTGGGAAAGTTTTGGCTCAACACTTGTAGACCAAGTGGCAGAGAATATTTTTCACCAGACATGAGCGAAGGATTGAAAAATCCACCTCTGGTTCAAACTTTCAATCATAGGAAAATGCGGTAAAAACCACATATAGCCAAGCCTAGGCTTGTAATTCCTAAAAGGGGTGTCTAGGTACCACTTCCAATCCTTCCACCAGAGCTTGGACCCACAAATTCCCACTTTATGCAACATATCTACAAGAATAACATTCACCAAACCATCATAAGTATCATGGTCCTAGTTATGGAGAGTGTTGAAAGGAAAGCTTAGGTACGAAACAAATTCTCCTAACGTCAAAACCTCAGGGAAGAATGCAGAGGTGACTTTAAATTTCAATTACAATTCAATTAAGATACTCATGAAATAAATAAAAGAAATAGAGAAATGAACATACAAAATTTGGACACTAGATTTACGTGGGAAAACCCTTACGGGAGAAAAACCCACCACACCAAGAAGAGCCTCTTTGTATTACAGTAAACAAAAATACATACAAAGTACAGACTCCACTTTCTGATGTCAATTTACAACAGCAACATTTCCTTGATCAACCTTGTACATAAATGTCACAGAAACATGCAACGAATTCACTCAGAACAACTCATGTTCAATCAAAAACACTTCGTTATCTCACTCTATTCATCGTCATCCACCATTGCCTAGGATAGTCATTTTTGCTCACAGTTTGTTCATCTCCCTCATAGGAATAGTCGCAATAGTCCAATTGCTAGCAATTCACATTCCACTTCTCTGATTGATCAAAAATAGACCACGTAGGATAGACATTTGGTCAAGGCATTCAAACTGTATCACATGTCAGTGAGACACTAGGCCATGTCTCCCCGATGCCACAACACCCGACTATTGTTATCGCCCAGAGTCACCACCATCGGCAAGAGTCATATTGAGTTCAAAACTGTCGCCCAGACTCACTCTATCGCTAAGACATCATATCGATATCCACTGCAAAACCATCGGCCAGACCATCGCTATCGGTAAAACATCATACCGATCACAAATCCATCTTGTGTAGAACTATCGGCAAGAGTTTCCCTATCGCTAAGAGTCTCATAGAACTTTATGTTATACCAATGTTCATGCTTATCGACTAGATGATAACCATCGGCAAGAGTTCACACCAATCATAGAACAATCGGCAAGAGAAACTCTATCACCAAGAGGTCATATCGAATGCACCAGCCTATCGGCGAGAGAAACACCATTAGCAGGAGATCATACCGAGTGCAAACCTTTCGGTGAGACCACGGCCATTGCTTAGACTCTTATCGATCCTTCATGTCACCCCAATGACTTCGAGTGTATAACCATCGGTGAGACATATCTTGTCGAAATGAGTCATTTCGAGTGTTCATGCCTCTCCCCGAAGACTTCTGTCTCCATGAGTCTCCCTGATAACCATTAGAAACCAACCTATTGGCAAGAGATCTCCCCAGGCGGAAAGAGTTAGAACTTTCACAGCAATCAAAATGTCTTGTCGATGACTCCCGTCGGCAAGACAGAAACAAAGTCTCAGTGACCTAAGCACTTCAAATGTTTAGAACACAGCTGCTAGTCGATAAGACTTCCAGAGGGTCTCACCGACTTTGCTCTTTCAGGAGTTTACATGCCAGTAAGATTGAGGCACATTTTCCAACAAGTGTAACAAGCACAAAATTTGTCCCATGGCATAATGCGCATTGTGGGTTTGTGGAACACATGCTACAAAGTTTGAATGCCTTTCTTGTGGAATCTTAGCGCCTTAAGCCAAGGTGATTTGGCCAACGGTTGACCATTATTGGCAAAAAGGGGCAACCTCCAAATGTTCTGTTGGTTGAGTGAAAGCCCGTCCTGAAAGCCAGAACCAGCCCAGCGAAGTCAGGGCTTAACCGCTTCCTAGGCTTTCCAAATTCTCTTAGCCATGAAAGTTCCCACAATTTGGATTGATTCCTTCATAACCATAAGGGTTTGAAAGCCAATCCCCTTCTAGGTGGGTCTATGAGCAGGGAAGCTAGATTGGATGCAATGCCTAAGGAGAATTTTAATGGTCTAATAATTGCCCTATTATGTAGGGTTCTGATCCAACCTAGTAAACTTTAGTTAAAGGAACCACTCATTGCATATAAAGACTACCTTTCCCCATCATCTCAGGTCACATAGAGTGGTCCCCACTTCACTGTTCATTCTCTCGAATTTGAAAATGTTCTCCTCTCCTCCACTACAACCCCTATTCTAGAATAGAAGAATTTTTTTAACGTGAATTGTAATGTTCATGAGACTAAAGATATAAAATTTGAAAAGGACATCAAAGCCTTTCTATCTTGGCGGGGTAGATGATAGGGAGTTTTGAAAGCTTTTGATATTTTTTGTAGTTTGGTCTTTTAAATTTGTTTTGTCATGGGAAGAAACAAAATCTCATTTATTTGAGAAGATTTGGCTTTATTTGGTAAGTAATTTTTGATCTTTTTAAATTTTCTTTTACATAATGTAACCTCTATGAGATTTGGTGAAGCTTTCACGTTATTTGACATGTAATCTTGATCTCTTTAAAAAAAAAAATCTTTAGAAGAAATGAGAGAATTTGTCTACTGTTGAAGCTTTCGCTTTATTTGGTAGGAAATTTTTAATGATATTTTTTCTTTTATTTTATATTTTGGAAGTTCTTGTATTGAATGCAATCATAGATATTAAATACTCTAAGTATTGTGTTTTAAATACACAAGAGATAATATTTTAGTTGAATTTACTCTCAAAATATTAAGGTTGAATTTTTTTAAGATCTTTTATATTTCAATTTATTTTTTCATTTAAAAAAATAAAATGCAAATTCTTCTTCCCTCCTTTTATTTTGCAAAAGTTTATTAATAACTTTTTTTCTTTTATTTTATATTTTTCAAGTTTTATATTTATCAATAAAATAATATTATAATTGAAATAAAGATTAAATTGAATGTAATCATATATCAAATTTAATATGTCATAATGATTATTATTTGTGAGTTGAGAATGAACAATATTTTAATTGACTTTCTTAGCTTCTCGTATTTATTCCACTTCAATTTTTGAGAATCAATTTTTCTACTAAAAAATATCTCCAACAGCTAAAATATTCATTAACAATATTTATTCTTTTATTTATGTTTTAGAAACCATTATATTTATGAAACCAAAATTATTATAATTAAAGTAATAATTACTTGTTAAATATATTTATATGTTTTAAATTTAATGTGTTATAATGAATAGTGAATATTTTAGTTGAATTTCTTTTGTCAAAGTACTAGGGTTTGAAAACTTTTTTATTTTTCTTTTATAATAAAATGCAATGTTGCCTGATGAAGTCCTCACTCCATTTTACAGGCATTTTATTAATTACATTTTTTTCCTTTTATTTTGTGTTTTCAAAACCCTCATATTTATTTGTAAAAAAATACTGCAATTTAAGTAGTGATTGAATTGAATGCAATCATATATATTAAGTTTAATATGTCATAGAGATTATTTTTGATTGATGGCAATAATATTTTAGTTTAATTTTTTGCTATAAAATACTAGGGTTTTGAAAACTTTTTATATTTATTTTATTTTACTAGGGTTTTGAAAACTTTAGATTTTTATTTCATATTTTTTTCATTTGAAAAAATAAAATGCAGCTCATGTGGTGGCCATTATTTTTAATTGATAGTAAGCAATATTTTAGTTCATTTTTTTGTTTATACTGGGGTTTGAAAGGTTTTAATAAATATTTCATAATTCATTTTTTCTTTGAAGTTTGTTTTTTATTTGAAAAATAAAATGCAACTAGTTTGATAGGGATAATATTTTAGCTAATTTTTTTGTTGTTGAAATATTAAATTTGATAGCTTTTGCTATTTCTCCATACTTTTGTTTTTTCTTACAAGCTTATTTTTCTTTTGAAATTAAAATGTAGCTTGGATAGGAGGAACTCCCGACTGCTAAAACCCTTGCTTCATTTTAAAAATATTTATTAACAATTTTTTTTCCTTTTATTTTATGTTTTCAAAACTCTTACATTCATAAATTAAAAAATCATTGTAATTTGAATAGTAAGTAAATTGAATGTCTGGGATACCTCGAACCCTCCAAGCCCCAATCCTACGGGGACTTTTACATTTTTAAAACTTAGATACTCTCTCCACCTAAAAAAAAAATAGAAGATTAATAATATTATCCATTACAACATTCAATAATAATAATAAAATAAGATAATAATGAAACAAACCTAAATAAAAATAATAATAAGATAATGGTGAAACAAACCTAAATAAATAAAATAAAAAATATTTGAAGATGTGGTCTCATACTTAACCCTATTATGTAGGGTTTTGATCCAACCTGGTAAACTTTAGTTAAAGGAACCAATCGTTGCATTAAAGACTGCCTTTCCCCATCGTCTCGAGTCACATAGAGTGGTCCCCACTTCACTGTGCATTCTCTTGAATTTGAACGCAGTCGCCTCTCCTCCACTACAGCCCCTATTTTGGAATAGAAGAATTGTTTTAACGTGAATTGTAATGTTCACAAATTAAAGATATAAAATTTGAAAAGGGCTTATCTGAGTCTTTCTATCTTAGTGGGGTAAATACTAGGGAGCTTTGAAACAAAATGTTGTTTGTGAGAGAATTTGTCAAACTATTAAACTTTTCGGAGGTAATTTTTGATCTTTTTAAATTTGTTTTTACAGAATGTAATTTCTATGAGATTTTGTCCACTGATGAAGCTTTCGCGTTATTTGGTGTGTAATCTTTGATTCTTTTGAATTTTCTTTTACAGATTGTAACTTCTGTGAGATTTTGTCCACTCATTGTGTCTATTGGTGAAGCTTTCATGTTATTTGGCAGGTAATCTTGGATCTTGGATCTTGTATTGAATACCATCATAGATCTTAAATAGATCTTTCATATTTCAATTTGTTTTTTTATTTTAAAAAATTAAATGCAATTCTTCCTCCCTTGTTATTTTGTAAAAGTTTATTAATGACATTTTTTCTTTTATTTTATGTTTTTCAAGTTTTATATTTATGAATATGTGACCAATGACATAGTGAAGGTTAACTACACCTGATCCATAGGAATTTGAGACATACTTAACCCACTAAGCATTAATCCCAATAAGATCATTCACTGTAAACAAAGACAAAGATGCCATTAAAACAAACATTATAAATCATGAAAGCTTGAAAAAACCTCTAATCTAAGACATTGAAACTTATCCTAGATTGGGGGAGTGGTGTCGCATTAATGTGAAATGGCGACCATTTCCCAATCCCTTGGATAATGAGCTTATTTCAATTAGTTTTATTAAAGAAAACTAATGAAACCATTGATAGATGTGTATAAAAACATGATTTAAAGCTAAATGAATATGATGCAAGCTATTTTAACATGATTTATGCTAAGATGATTGATATGAGTGTATGTAAATCTACTCTAAATGTATGCAAGCTTAAAAAGAGTAAATTCCTAATTAACAAATAAGCTAAATGTATGCATCTATGTTATCATGGAAGCCATTAATCGAAGCTTAAAGCTAATATGCAATTAAAAATGAACTAAAATATGTTAAATGTGAGTAAATTATGTGTAAGTGTGAGTGAATTCAACAACATAAGTTTTCAATTGAAAGATGGATCCATTTGTCTCCAAATAGTGTTTTATTTATAGGAAAGCAAATGAGAAATGAAGAGTTGAGATCAAAAAGATCAATCAACAGTCAAGGATGAAAGGAAGAAGTCACAAGTTTAGCTTGCTCAAGAAGCCAAGTGAGAATATTCCTTTTTCAAATGATTGGAGGAGAGAGAATATTCCAAAAAATATTCTCATGGGTGAGGAAATAGATATTTTGCAAATTAAAACAAAGTTTAATTGTGCAAAAGGGGAAGGAATATTCCATGGGAATATTCCCCTTTTGGAGGAATGTGCAAAGGAGGAATATTCCCTTAGAATATTCCCTTGAAAGTGGAAGAATTAGTAATTTGATAATTAAAACAAAGTTTCAATTATGCAAATTAGGGGACTTATATAATATTCATTAAATAATTGATTTAATGGAGATCAAATGAAAAAGCAATGGATGAGATTGATTTGATTTATCAATGGTCACAAATGAAAGGAGGATGAAACATGGATCAAGGATTCTCATCAATGGATCAAAGATCACATGGATCAAGAAAAGATCAAGGGCTCACAATCATGCAAACAAACACATTTTGCAACAACTTTAAAAAGTTGTTTCAAAGTTTATTTGGAGTAATCATTGCCTTTTTTTGGAGGAAAATAGGAGAATATTCCTTTGGAATATTCCCTATGCAAGAGAGGGAAATTAGCAATTTAGTTAATTAAAACTAAATTTGAATGTGCAAGATGAGGAATGTGAGGATATTCATTAAATTATTGATTTATTTAAGGAAAAGGAGATACAAATATGATATTTAATTAAATATTTTAGATTAATTAATTAAATAAGAGGACTTGGGGTTAAAATTAAATAATTTGCATTATTTAATTAAATCAGATGAAATGTAGTGTGAGAGGGGGTGAATTAACTCAATTAGGTCAATTAGATTAATAGGTGAAAATGAGGCATTTAATTAAATAATTAGGCTTGTTGAATTAAACAAGTAAAAAGAAGATGGGTTTGAAAATGAAATAATGTTAGTTAGCCAATATGATCATTGAGATATTTTAAGTGTCTACAGAATAAAATAATATTATATTTTAAATAATGATTAAATTGAATGTAATCATATATTAATTTTAATATGTCATAATGATTATTATTTGTCAATTAAGACAACAATATTTTAACTGAATTTCTTAGCTCCTGATATTTATTCCACTTTAATTTTTCTTCTAAAAATATCTCCAGCAGCTAAAGCTTTGGCTTCATTCTATAGATATTCATTAACAATATTTATTCTTTTATTTTATGTTTTAGAAACCATTATATTTATGAAAAAAAAATGATTATAATTAAAATAATAATTAAGTTAAATGTAATTATATGTTTTAAATTTAATGTGTTATAATGAATGATTGATATTTTAATTGAATTTCTTTTGTCAAAATACTAGGGTTTGAAAACTTTTGATTTTTCTTTTGTACTTTAATTGTTATTTGAAGTTATTTTTTCATTTGAAAAAAAAGAAAATGCAATGTTGCATGTTCAAGTCCTCACTCCATTTTGCGGACATTTTATTAATTACATTTTTTCCTTTTATTTTGTGTTTTCAAAACCCTCATATTTATTTGTAAAAAAATAAATGTAATTTAAGTTTAATATGTCAGTGATTATTTTTTATTGATGGCAGATAATATTTTAGTTTAATTTTTTGCAGTAAAATACTCGGGTTTTGAAAACCTTTGATCTTTATTTCATATTTTTTTCATTTGAAAAAATAAAATGTAGCTCATGTGGTGGCCATTATTTTTAATTGATAGTAGGCAATATTTTAGTTCATTTTTTTGTTATACTAGAGTTTGAAAGGTTTTGATAAATATTCCATACTTTGATTTTTCTTTGAAGTTTGTTTTTCATTTGACAAATAAAATGCAACTAGTTTGATAGGGATAATATTTTAGCTGAATTTTTTTGTTGTTGAAATACTAAAATTTGAAAGCTTTTGCTATTTCTTCCATACTTCTCTTTTTTCTTAGAAGCTTATTTTTCTTTTGAAATTAAAATGTAGCTTGGATGGGAGGAACTCCTGATTGCTAAAACCCTTGCTTCATTTTAAAAATATTTATTAACAATATTTTTTTCCTTTTATTTTATGTTTTTTAAACCCTTACATTTATAAATAAAAAAATCACTGTAATTTGAATAGTGAGTAAATTGAATGTCCAAGGTCCCTCGGGCCCTCCGGGGCCCCAATCCTATTAGGAATTTTACATTTTTAAAACTTAGATATTCTTAAGTCACCACTATCCCCCTCTCCACCCAAAAAAAAATAGAAGATTTGTAATATTACCCATTACAACATTCAATAATAATAATAAGATAAGATAATAATGAAACAAACCTAAATAAAATAATAAGATAATAGTGAAACAAACCTAAACTAGCAATTGCACTTGAGGTGTGCAATGGGGTACACCGAACAATTAGGAAAATAGATAAAGGGAGACATGGATGGATGGATAGAGAGAGGGAGACATGTCTAGAGATAAAGGGGGGGGAAAATAGAGGTAGAGATGAAGATAGAGTGGGAGAGGAAGAGGGAGACAAATAGATAGAGAGATATAGAGAGAGGGAGAGGAAGAGGGAGACAAATAGATAGAGAGATATAGAGAGAGGGAGAGGGAGAGGGAGAAGGAGAGGTAGAGAGATATAATAGAGAGAATTAATTTCAATGCTTTTTCTAGACCTACTGAAACATGGATAAACAAGAAAACATTAGTCCTTAAACAAGTGTAAACAAGCATTACCTATGAAATTCATTCAAACACAAGAACATGAAATCAAAGAAAAATATCAAGTAATCTACTAATGAAATCCTATTCTAATGCTCAAACCAACATCCCAAAGGGGAATTGGTGCTTCTTTGATGTGGAAAGAATCCCTTTCCCAATTCCTTGATAAGCTTGATGATAGATGTGTGATTCTTGATGCAAAATGCCAATAACCTAGCTAAGGATGATGTTTTTCCCCTCTTGAAACAATGTACCTACTACGTTGGTTCAAAGAATAACACCAATGAGATCGAATATTCAAAAAAATTCTATTTTTTTTGGATGCCCCATTGTTGCCCCAGTGAGAAGAATTACGCTGGTATACTGCCCCCTTGAGAGATCGAACGAAAAATTAGGATTTTGAGGGTCACTCTCATGACAAAGAGGTTCAAGATGGATTTATGAATGGTTATGATGATGATGTTTGCAATATGGATGTATGGATGCAAATATTTATGATATGCAACGATTTAAGATGCTTAGAATAACAAATCTATATTATGCCCTAAATGATAATGCAAAATGGATGATATGATATGCAGTGAGTATGTGGATGGATGCTTTATGCTATGAATATGAGATTTATGTATGCTAATGATTTTTGGATGCAAGATGGATGTATTAGTGACGTTTGGTTGACTGTCATGATACCATGTTAGCACGGAGAGAAGAAAGAAGAAATGAGATGATGAAAAGAGGATCCAACAAGTCCATGATCTGCTGAGATTTTATTAGAAATAATTATTAGAGATTGATGATGTTTCTCTTATCAGAGATCGGGGATGTAAAGAGCTTACTTTCCCTATGTTTGATAACACACATAGATACGATGCATCAAGGTATAAAGTGTCACGACCCCTCTCGCTATGTCAGTTAATTGTGATGTTGATCTAATTATTTATATAAATAAGATGCTTGTATTAACTCATACATTATTTCACATGTTTTAGGCATGTGCATACTCACAAGTAAATGCTCATAAATTGAATACCTATCAACTTATAAATCAGAAGTTTCTAAAGTCAAGAAAACCACCTACTCTGAACTACTGCGCATGAAAAGAATTTAACATGTGCCAAAGCACGCTAAGCCAGCTGCCCAACGCCGAATTCACTGCCGAATTCACTGACTTTGTATCATTCACGTGGGTTGTGAATCAACTGCCACAATAAATTGCAGGTCTAACTCACATTCTACAGTTGACAATGAATTTAATGCGTTATATCTATAAAACAAGGGAATGAACTTCTGTTTTGGGGGGAGCAAGAGAACATTCTGTGGGAGACTCGATGCTTGATTTCAGACTTCAGGAAGGAGAGCCAACCTGGGCGCATTGATCACTTAGATCTCTTCCAAGAATCAGAGCACATACCTATCAATGATAGATGCCTGCCTCGTTTAGGTGGATGCCTATTCCGATTATATGAATAGATGTATTCCTATTCCATATGAATAGATGAAGTGAATTCCTGTTCCGTATGAACAGATGATATATCTATCCCGTATGGATAGAAGTTCCCGAGTATACTTGTGAATGAATACTTGAAAAAAAAAAAAATAGAGTGGTATTTCGGTTAAAAATTAATTGGGTCTTTACATAAAGAACTAGGATGGCATTGTACCTAGTGTGATGGATATAGGAGTATCCTTGTTCACACCTGAAATGCAAAACCCTATTTAGGATGTAGTTCAGATATTTCAAGAATCTCAGACCAAAACATAGAAAAGCATAACCTTCCCATGTGGTCAACAAGATACCCAAAATACCCTCCCTACAGACCAAACAAAGTAAGCATGACCAAGGTTATATTACAAGAATATCCAACAAGCACAATAGATAAAAAGATAATGATCAATGCCCCATTCCTTTCTCTCTAAATCATTTTAATTAGACATAATCAAGAGGTCATTGTAATGAGTGAAATAAGATAAATCAAAATAAAAGATCAAGTACACAAACAAGTCAATGTTCTTCATACCACTAGCCAAGACTAAACGACGGTGATGCCTAATGTTGATGTCCATTGTAGGAAGAATGCATCCTAGGACATGATGTTATTAGATGATTTTGGGATTAACTAGATGATGGGCTATTAATACCAAGAGTTTACCAACTTGTTTACCTACTAACCTAGACTTGAGACCTTGACGTTTGAGTTTTCACTTTTGAATCTGCTAGACTTTGTGTTGTAGAAAAATGGACCCTTTGCTTGACATGGGAATAATTCATGATAAATTGACTTAATGGGGCCTTGATTCAAGTGTTGTGAGGAATTTTATGTGTCCACACTAGGTCTTGTACCCTTGCAAATCAAATAACATGTTTCTAATGTCATCTTGTAAAAGTGTTGTAAAGTCTTGTAATGAACTTTCATGTTTTTCTAGACTTAATTAATTCATTTCTTCCTAATTCAACATTATAAAATGTGTCTAATAACATTATTACATCAATATAGAAGGTTATTAATGTAAAATTAATGACAAACTAGTGTTGTAATGTGTCTTGCACATTCACATTCGTTCTTGAGCATTTCTAGGCTATGTGGACCTAACTTTACTGTTGTAAAGTGTATTTAATCACACTTTCACATTAATTTATGTGTCCCAAGCCCTATTTAACATTTTCATCATCACTAATAGGCCTTAATTAACCCATCTTGTGCATCTTGAGGCTTTAATTGATCAAATACCCGACAAGATGGCAGCTTAGACCTTATTTCCTAATTCCTTGGCTTCTTAGGAGTCAGAATGGCCCCTGTGGGACCCATTTGCCATGCATGGTAAATCAATCCCATCTAGGTGGGACCCATTCACCATGCATGGTGAATCAGTCCCATCTAGGTGGGACTCATTCACCATGTGTGGTGAATGAGTCCTATCTAGCCCCCATTTTGACCTTTGAGTAGGAAAAAGTGAAATTTAAAGTTTATTTTCACTCCATTTTGACCTGTGATGAGGTATAATCAGGTAATAGGGAAAAATTGTATATAAATAGGTGATTTTATCCTCATTTTACATCCAACAACATCTAACAATTCAATTCATATTCATTCTTCATTATTCATCAATCTTTCATTTCAATTCAAGCAACTTAGGGTATCTCCATTGGAAGCCTTCAAGTTAGCTTTTTAAAACATCCAAGGGTTGATTCTACATGTATTGTTGCAGAATTACAAGATCAATCATCATTGCAAGGTAATTTATTCCATTGTTGTATGCTTCATTCACTTATTTTATCAATTTGGTTCAATTACCTAAACGGGGTTTGACCAAGGCAAACCCCCATGCCTTAACAATCAACAATTTCTCTTCCTTGTTTTGTTTGTATGTAGATTTAGGTCCTTTGGAGGCTTGAGAATCATTGAATATTTTATTTCCAAGTTATTCAAGTCATCTCATTATCTTTCAAGTCAAAACATCAACAAAAAGTCACTTTTAGACCTGAATCTGGCAATTTTAGAAGTGGAGACCTGTAGGAGACAAAAGTATAGATCTAACTCCATAGAATCTTCCTCTGATTTTCCAAATTTTTGTAGGTGGAATGAATAATCACCCATGGATAATGAGTCCCACCTATAGGTCTAAAAAGTGGATTTTCTCAAATTTCAACTCCCGACAGTCAAAAACAAGTTTATGGAAGATTTCAACAAAAATAGGACTAATTCGCCATGCATGGTGAATCAGTCCTAGTGGCCATTAACAGAAGTTTCTAAGACATTCTAGAATATTCCAATAACATTATTCTACCTCCAGGTGCACTCTGTTTAATCTCATCAATTTTTGTTTCCATTTGCTTAAGTTTCTTGTTCATCTTTGCATAACACAATATGTTTTCAAACATAGCTTAAATTGCACTTTTGCATTCATTTTAGATCATCTTAATCAGTCAATTGTTAGTTAAGATCATTTACATCATATCATACTTCACACATCCTAATTTGAGTGTTACATAAGTATTTTGGGCCCGAATCTCTCTCCTTTTAGGTGAAAAACCCTAGAAGTGCAAGAGCAAGCATTTAGGTTCCTAAAATCTATCACAGACTTCTTTCTGATTGTTTCACCAAAGGTTGGGGGTGACGGTCATTTATTATGAGCATATTTTTATTGTAGGTGAAAGCGAGATGGGATGGATGGATTTTATCAAGTATTTGGATGTTTTTGATGTTTTGAAATGTTTTGAGGCTATTTTTTGGTATTTTCAAAATTTTGCAAATGTTTTGATTTTTAAATTTTCCAATGTTTTTGTGCTTTCTGAGATTTTGACCAAGAACCTAACCTGAAGACCTATCTTAGGGGCCTTGGGGGCTGATCAAATATTAGCCTTGCCTATGTTATACATGCAGAGACCACGTAGTTTGACTTACACAAACTCATTTATTCAATGAGAAAAAAATAAATGCATATTTCCAATTTATTATGACAAACTCATAAAGGACTAACCTAGGGTGTCTTGGGGGCACATAGATGATGGCCTTGCCTACGTTTAGAGCTCAAAGACCTGTAGTTCAACAAGATGACTCTGTTTTTTACTTTTTCTGACTTTTTGACCTATTTTTGGATTTTGATATGTTTTGAATGTTTTTGGGTTTTCTGATTTTCTGATGTTTTTGGATTTTTTATTTTAAGGAATATCTCAAGATTATACATGAATCCAATCCAATGTAGGTATAAGAACATTCCCCCAGCATGCGATGTGATAGACTACTTCGATATAGGCAGGACAAATTGACCTTAGGAATGTGCCAAGTAGTTCTAGGAGGGATGATATAAACACATTATCAAGCTATGATGCAGATGCGGATGGATGATGGATGGAGATATGGAAGTGTGATGGATACAAAAAAAGCCAGTAGAGATTGTGGTGGATGGAAAGTTCTTATTTACACAAGGTACCTAATTGCTATATTTTCACCAAGTTACTTGCCCAAAGTGCCACTGAAGTGGTTTTCACTAGAGGATTATTTTTTTCTTTACTGTTTTCAATCCTTTTTTTTTTTTGATTTTTTTTGTATTTTCTAGATTTATACCTTGCAAGTTTAGGCATAAAACTTTTTAAGATGGGAGTTGTTGATGGGCTCCTGTAGAGGTTCACCTTCTGGTGTTGACAACTTATATTCTCCTAATTTATAACTTGTCATGACGATGAAGGGCCCCAACTAGTTGGGTTCAAATTTTCCCTTATTTTTTGGATTTGGTACATTCTTCTAATTATCCTTCAATACAAGCTCTCCAACTTGAAAGGTCCGACTCCTAATCTTCTTTTTGTAGCTTAGCTTGAGATGGTTCTGGTAGACTTGTAGGTGATTCAAGGCATCCATGCATCGCTCATCCAATATTTCTAACTCGTTCAACTGTGACACCTGATATTCTTCATCAGTGATGAGAGTCTGCAATGATATTCTTAAGGATGGGAGCTCGATCTCAATAGGAAGGATGGCTTATGATCTATAGACCAAGGATAAAGGGGTTGCACCTGTAGGTGTGTGAATACTCGTTTAGTAGGCCCAGAGGGAGGGATTTAACTATAGGTGCCAATCATGACCAACTTCATTGATTGTTTTCTTTAGGATTTTCAAGATGGTTTTATTTGTAGCCTCAACTTGATTGTTACCTTGGGGGTAATATGCGGTGGAGAAGCGATGTTGGATATTGAACTTTTGGCATAGGCCTCGAACATCTTAATTTTTCAAAGGTGTCATGTTATCTAAGATAATGGCATGAGGGACATTGTAGCAGAAAATAAGGTAGTTCAGGATGAACTTGGATATTTTCTTTCATGTGATATAGGTCATTAGGATGGCCTCTACCCACTTCATGAAGTACTCTGTAGTGGTGATAATGAACTTGTGTCCATTGGATGAGGTGGGTGTGATTTTTCCAATGAGATCAAGCCCCCATTGTGAAAAGGGCCAAGCTATTATGATCAATTGGAGCTCCTGAGTTGGTGCATGGATGAGATCCCCATGTTGACATTGCACACATATTCGGACATAATTGTGACCTTCCTTCTCCATTGTAAGCCAATAACACCCAGTCCTCAATAGTTTCTCATTCAAGGTCATACCACTCGAATGTGACCCGAAAATGCCATTGTGTACCTCAGTTAAAGTAGTCAAAGCTTCCTTAGGATTAAGGCATCGGAATAGGGTTCCCTCGATACTCCTACGATATAGGGTGTCTCCTAAGATGACAAAACAAGATGACTTCTTGAAAAATTTTCTTTTAAGACTTAGGGTGATATTAGCGGGGAGGACTCCTATTCTCAAGTAGGTGTATATGTCATGATACCAAGGGTCACTAAGACCAATGATTTCACACATGAATTTAGACTTTGGTACCTTGAAAACTAGTATGAGAAGCTACTCTACAAGGAATTCTTGCTTAGGGATGTTGCATGGGATATCCAGTAGTGATCTGATTGTTGCCATAGATCTGTTGCTTTGTTGTTTTCCCTTAGTATTTTCTCAAACATGATGTCAATGAATAATTCTTTAAGGCTTTCCACCAGTTTCTTGTATGGGGTTAATTTGTCATCCTTCATTTTGGTATTCATCATTGACTTGGTTGATGATTAGCTGCGAGTCTCCATAGACCTTGAGTGCCATGATTTTCCATTGTACTATCATTCTGAATCCTATGACAAGAGCCTCATACTCTGAAATATTGTTTGTTGAAGGAAAATACAGATTATATGACTTGGGTATGCAATCTCCTTATGGTGTAATGAAGAAGACTCCAGCTCCCGACCCATGTTGTGTGAAAGATCCATCAAAATATACTTTCCAGTGATCTACTATGCTTATGTTAAAGATGGACTCATCGGGGAACTTTGATACCAGTGGGTTTTCTTAATATATCGACGCCTCTGCTAGTTGGTCTGCAATTACTTGTCCTTTAATGGCCTCCTGCTCTATGTAGTCAATGTCATATTCTGCTAGGATCATGACCCATTTAGTTGTGCTCCCTATGAGTGTTGTTTTGGAAAGTAGATACTTGAGAGGGTCTATCTTGGCAATGAGTTTTATCTGGTGCGCCAACATATAGTGTCTGAACTTCTATGTTGTGAACACCACTGCTAAGCAAGCCTTTTCAATGAATGTGTAATTTAGCTCATGTCCCACCATGGTTCTACTGATATAGTAAATAGCTCTCTCCTTCCCATTTTCATCATGTTGAGCTAAGAGAGTGCCAAGGGCTGTTGTTGTTTCCGATATATATAGGATCAATGGCTTGTTTGGAATTGGTGGCATAAGGATTGGTGGTGTCAGCAAGTACTCCTTGATTTTATTGAAATCCTAGTCACATTTCTCCTCCCATTTGTATGCTACCCCATTGTGGAGTAGATGAGAATAAGGGATAGCCTTATCTTCTAACTGTTCTATAAACACGTGAATGGATTGGAGCCTTCCCTACAAACCCCTCAACTGCTTCAATGTTCTTGGTGCCTCTATCTCGAGAATTTCTTTGACTTTGGTGGGGTCTATCTCAATTTCCCTCATAGATACGATGTACCCTAGGATCTTGCCTGATTGTACACTGTAGACACTCTTTTGGATTGGGCCTAACCTTGTATTCTTCTAACCTATCGAAGATGGAGGTTAGTGTCACTATGTGATCCCTACGCTTCTTTGATTTGGCCAATATGTCATCCACATAGTCTTCCACAAATTTTTGAATCATGTCATGGAAGATTAGCGTCATAGCTCTTTGATATGTAGCCCCAATGATCTTTAGCCCAAATGGCATCATGTTTTAGCAATAAGTTTCCCATGGGCAGGTGAAAGTTGTCTTGTGTTGGTCATCCTTAGCTATCATGATCCGATTGTACCCTAAGAATCCATCCATTAGTGATAGCATTTCATGTCCTGCCATCATATCCACAATCATATCTATGTTTGGAAGAGGAAAATCATCCTTAGGGAATGCTCTATTTAGGTCCCTAAAATCAGTGTAGATGTGGATGCCCCAAGTGGGTTTAGTGACTGGTACCAGGTTTGAAACCCATTCTGGATAATCAATCGGTCATATGAAGTCGACGTCAAGGGGCTTTTGTAGTTCAATTTTGACCAATAATGCTATTTTTGGAGGCATCTTTCTCAGTTTTTGTTTTACTGGTTTTACTTCTGGATCAAGACCAAGCATGTTAGCATAGGTCCATGCAAATTTTACCTTTCTTTCCCTCAAAAATGTAGCTAAAAGTTCTTGTTCTTCTGTCAATAGTGATTTTGCATTGAATGTGATATGTGGTGTTTCCTCGGTCCCTAGATTGACTGGATTACATTTCTCTGCCAAGACTGCTAACTTTTCTTGATGAATAACACTAAGGGGAAGATTGAATCCCTCATCCTTTGGTGCCTCAGAGAGATTTTCAACATTGGATGCATCCTTTTTTTTTACTATTTTTGGGTCAGAGAATGCCACAAGGTGGTTCTCACTCAAAGACATAGATATTCTTAAATTTTCACTTTTGCAACTGAGGGATTCAATCATTTCCCCATAATATGCATGTGTGTCCATCTCAATGTTGAACCTAGCTTTGTGATCTCCACATGGTAGAGTATCCTGCAATCCCATGAATTCTGGGAGGGCCTCATCATTTTCGAACATGTCCAAAATTGGTGGTCCTCATTGGTCATAGTCAATTAGTTGGGGATAGACTAACTTTAGCTCATGGGTTTGGTTGTTCGACTCAAAATATAGGGTAATAATCATGAGGAGGGAGGAATCTTAGAATAACATGGGTAGATCAGTTATGGGATCCTCATCACACACATCATTTATATCAAAGGTATAGTTGTCTAAGGGAAAACCTGTGGATACTAGTAACTAAGGAGGAGCTTTGAATTTTCTGACTGAGGCACCTTTTCCAAGTATGGTTATTTTCATAGGGGTACATCCAAGGCCAAGATTTCTTATACGCTTCTCAAGAATGATAGGTTCTAAATACCATTGTCATTTTGTCTGAGTTTCTTGTTTTTGTTGTAGCCCATGCCAAGCATCATCTATAATCCTTTGTTGTCATCATCCATGGGAAGATCAGGCACAGGCCTTTAATCTTGGAATAGCAGACTTGATATGTCCTTTTCATCTACCACTTCCTGGCTTAGGTCCCCCTAGCACTTGAATCTGGAGGGTTCTGCTTTGAAGGTTTGAGATGAGGTGTTATTTAGATGTGGTTGCCCATGAGATCTAGGAGATTGAGGTAACTCTCCTATTACAAAGGCACTCTTTTTCATTTTATAATCTCCATACCCATTATCTTGGATAATGACTTTGATATCATAGATGTTTGGAATGGAGGGTGTCTTTGTCTTAGAAGTGGAGGCAAGGGTAGATGGGTCTATATATGGAGACGTGGGTCCTTCATCATTCTTTGGTACTTAAGGGATCTTGTAGTACTTGGCCTCCAAATTTTTGCAATAATAAAATAATTTGGGTTCACCATGGATTGTGACCTCTTGATTCTGATGGGGAAACTTGACACATTGATGGAAGGTGGATGCAACAGCTTGCATCCCATGGATACATGGTCACCCCAGGAGGATGTTGTATGGTAATTCAAGATCAAGGACTTGGCATGTAGTTTCCATGATTGTTGGCCCTACTTGAATAGGGAGTTGAATAGTGACTTGAGACACTCTTTCTTGATCATCATAAGCCCTGATTGTGATACATTTACCCTTTTCAATAACATCTTCAGAGAATCCCAAATTCTTTATTAGCTTGAGGATACAAATAATTAGACCTACACCTCCATCCACCAAGACTCTTTTGACTTTATTCTTATGAACAAAACTTCAAGATGGAGCACGCGGTTATGAAATGGTTGAGTTGGGAGATCTTGTTTAGAGAATGTTAGGAGGTGTGGTGTGGTGATATGTCTAACCATAGCTTGGAACTGGTTTGCATCAAGATTTGTTGGGACAGAGGATGTGGCTAATGCTTCTTCAAGGATTTTCTTGTGTGCAGGTGAGATTTTTAGTAACTTCATGATGGAGATCTGGGTGGGGATTCTTTTCAACTAGTCCAAGACATTATAACCATTGGGAATGGATTTTGGATTAGAGGTTGGTGCCTTGGGTGGTTGTGATGGTCAAGGAATGGTCACCCTTCCACCGCATGTGGTGACTCCACAGTTGGCTCTAGCTCCCTTGACGTTGACAATAGTGGCCCATTCATCTAAGGACACAACAACATGATCATAAACATGGTTTACATTGTTATACTTTTCCTTTCCATTGTTGTTCCCTTTATTGTGATCTGGCATTAGATTCGTTTATGTCTTAAGGTCCTGATTTCCTACAAGTTTTTCAACATTTATGGTCCTGTCATCAATGAGATCTTAGATCTATTTTTTTAGTCACATGCAACTGGTTGTCATGTGTCCGAAAATTTTATGAAAATCAAAAAGGTGATTTTCATTATACCATGGTGGTTTAACTTGAGGCTCTTGATAATTTTCATAAACAGGGATTTTAATGAGATTCTCCTGTACCAATTTTTTTATGACAGATTCGATTGATTCCCCAAGTGGTGTGTATTTTCGTTTGGGGGCATACTTGTTCCTTGGGGGTGGTCCCCCTTGATTATTCAAGTTATTGATCGCTTGATTGTTGGGTTGTTATGATGATGTGTTGGCTTGTGTGTTGTTTCAGTTTTTGACTTGCGTTTTTTGATATGATTGTTTGTTTTTCCTTGGGGCACTAATAATAACTTTGGCATCGACCACACCATCATTAGTGACATTCTTGTTCTTTTCCCATGTGAAAGTTTTTTCATTGTAACTGGTTAATGGACGATTGTCATGATAAGTAGGTGTACCTCCTTGTGCAATAAGGGCTCTTTCGATGTTGAGCACCTTGGGGATCAACTGGTCATATGTGGTGATGCATCACATTTTCAAATGGAAGGACAAGGTTCCTTCGAGATTGGTGATGATAGTACAGATTTTTTGTTCTTCTGGCATAGTCCACTTGCTCCTGTTGGCCTTGGATCGCCATCATTGCAAGAAGGATGCAAACATTTCCCCCTTTGTTTGTTTTAGAGTGGACAGTTCTTCTAGCCTCACCTCCATGCTTATGTTGAATGAATAGTTTTGTATGAACAAGTCCACAATTTCCTAGAACTTTTTTATTCTGGGAGGAAGGCGAGAAAACCATTCCATTGCTGGGCCAACCAAACTTCGAGGGAAGAACCACATCAAATATGAGTCGTCATAGGAAACTTCCATGTAGTGGACATGAAATTCCTTGATGTGATCCTTAGGATTACCCATCCCACGATATTTTTCAAACTATGGTATCTCAAAACCTTATGGGAATGGAACCATTGCAATGCTTCTATTAAAAGGATAAGGGAATAAATTACCTTGTGTTTTTGTTTTCTTTCCCGATTACAGGTCTAGCACTTGTTGTGAGAGGAATTTGATTTGTACAAACACATCATTTTGAGGATCGGGTGGTGGGATGAATGTGTTTTGGGGTGGTTTGATCGATTGAGTGATGGGTGGGATGTTTTGCATGTTTGTGGGAGGTTGTTGCACTTTTTTTGTGCCACAAATGCTTGTTGGTATGCTTACAATTGTTTTTGTGCCAACAATGCTTGTTGTTGGTCTTGTTGTTGTTGTGCCAACAATGCTTCTTGTTATTATTCTGCCAACAATGCTTGTTGTTGGGCTTGTAACTGAGCTACTTGTTGTTGTGCTTGGTATTGTTGTAAAGCTTGTTGATAGGATTGTTGTTGAACTGGTTCGTGTTGTGCTTGGTATTGTGCTTGTGTTTGAGCTTGTTGGGCTTGATAATGAGCTTGTGCCTAAGCTTGAGCTTGTTGGGCAGCCTGGGCGGCTTGTGCAGCTTGTGAGACTTGTGTTGCTTGCACAACTTGGGTAGCTTGGGTGGCTTGTTGTTATTGCAATAAAGCTTGAGCTTCTGCTTCAGCAGCTTGTTGTGCTTGTTGTGTCGCTTGTTGTTCCTATGCTTGTTGTGTAGCTTGCATGGCTTGTTGAGCTAGAAATTGTTGGAATGCTTTCTGATAGGCTTGTTGGGCAGCTTGCAATGTGATACTATATTGATTTTCCATGTATGGTTTTTGTGGTGGATGTGGAGGATTTGGAATGGTGTGAGATGTTGTGATGAGATTTTGTTGAGGTGGTTGTTGGGGTTTCATTGGATTGATGATAGGGGGTTGTGTGATAGATGGTGTGGTTGTTATGCTAGGTCCTTGGGAGACCACATTTATAGATGGTGTAGCAATTGATTGTGTTGTTTGGATTAGTACCACCTGGTGTTGCAATATCAGTGGCATGATTAGAGGATTTGGTATGTTGATTTGATTCATGACTGGAGGATTGCTTTGAATTGGTTGATTGAGGATTGGTAAAGGGGGTTACCCTAAACCGAGGATTGGTATGGATGTTAATGGTAGAGAGGGAAATGGTGGGAAGATGGGTGGTGTGTTTCCTTGAGAAAGTGATGTTGAGGGATAAAAGATTCCCCCTTGTCCTTGTGAAGTCATGGGGAGAGAGACTTGTGTGTCAAGAGAATATGTCGGTGATGCAGCAAAAGTGGATGAATTGTTGGTGTCATGAAAGATGAGTGGAACGTATGGATGTTTTGGGTTTTGAGGAATGGTACTATTTGGTTGACCCAAGATGGTGTTTGCATCCAAGTCTTGGTTATTTACAAGGGGATGCATTTGAAGAGCATAAAAAAAAAAACTCCCCTTGGTAACCATGGGTTGACTTGGAGCATGAGATGATGTGGTTGTGGGATGGGTTGAATGATGTTTTGTAAAGGCGGTGTGAATGGTACAAGCAGCATATTCTCAAGATTGTTTTCCATAATAGTGCTTACATCATAATCAGAAGGGAGTTTATCCCCTTCCTTTGCTAATTCTAGCATGTATTGTGAAGGATTAAGTCTCATCATTGCGTTGAAAATTTTGTGATTTTTAGGATTGTGGACCATTTCCATGATTTCATCTTCATTCATTCCTAGGACATTGTTGGTGATATCATCCACTTGGAAACCTCCCTCTTGAAGATCTTGTGGTAGTTGAGGAAGATTGAGTGGTGGATTGCTAGATCCAATGGGGTTTATTTCAGGTGCAGTTTGACTCAAGTCACTTGAAGTGGATGTTTATTTTTTTTCATGTTCTTCTTGTGTTGAGATCTAGTTTGGACCATAAAAATAAGGATCAACTATTAGGAATATGGGAGTTAAACCTCTAACTCCTTAGGTTGGTCCAAACTTTACGTACAAAAAAGAAAATCTAAGATGTTAAGGATCAAAGGATGGTGATGAGATAAATGAAAGATGGATGATGTGAAAAAAAAAACTCTTAAGAAACCTTGAAGGAGATAATAGACTTTATGACTTTTGGATTTTTGAATTTGGATTTTATTTGGTTTGGTTTGATTTGTATTTTGGATAATGAACCTATGAACCCCAAGACTTTGGATATTATCTTGGGATAAACTTATCCACAAGGTGATAATTTAACTAAGTGTATGAAGAAGGATGCATCCATACACACTTAGTCAAACAAGATGATTTTGATTTTGATTAGAAGGATTTTCCAAAAGCCTAGCATGAAGTATTTTTTCCAAGATTCTAAGAGTTGTTTGTGAGATAGGTTTTGATTGATGTTTTGAGGATGGATGAAAGTGTTGATTTTGATCCTAGGTGAACCTAGAGAGACTTTTGTTTACAAGACCTAGGTATTGAAGGACATGCTATACTTCCAAGAAATTTTCAACCCTACAAAGTGAGATACTCAAAACATTGGAAGAGAGTTTCATTTTGACAATAATAGAATGAGTACAAGTTTGGGTTGTCCTTTGATGCACGTTTGTAAAAGTTATAGAGCAATATTTCTCCAACTTGATAAAGCATAGATTGATGTTTCTTGAGATTTCTTAGACTAAGACGTTTGTGACGATTGATGGACTTTGGTTTTGGAACTTTGATCTTGCGTGAAATCATTTGAACAAACACATGTGTGGGGTTTAATTTGTCTTTTATCTTCTCTCAATGAGTTCTTTTTACCACAAACACTTTCTTGCTTAGCTTTTCAACTAAATGTCTATGTCTCAATTTCTTTTCATCCCACAAGGTCCATTATGTGGGAATCAATAGAATAAAGGCAGTAGTTCCCTAATGTTGACTTTAGAGAGAGAAAATTGAGATATAGGTCCAAATACTTAGAAGGCTCTAAGGATAGAATCCCTAGGGACAAGCAGTAATACTTGGACTTTTCAAAGGTATTTTCTTCTTCGAAAGGTTTGAAATTTGATGACCTTGTTGAATGTTTGTTTTCAAGATTTTGGATCCAAGCAATGTGTTTAACTGACTCAAAAATTGCACAACCCTAGGATGGAAAAGAAAATATTTGTTGAATTCCCACTTGGATTTCTCTAGTTGCACTTATTTAGAGCTGATGATTAGAAGCTTGACCACATTGGCTCCCCTCCATGGCACTCACTTCTATGGGTCAACCAAGATTCATTTCTCATGAATCTCCTATGATGAACTTTTCATCTCTACAAATAATCGCAAATATGTGGGACAGCTCCAAAGGTCTAACCTCTAAATGCCAACAAATATTGGGATTTTTGGCTACTACACAAGGGTTTGTAATAAGGGCATTCGATTCAAAGGACACAATGATAAACTCCCTCAAGAGGTCTCCCAACCCTTAGAACAAGGGCTTTATGCATCATAAAGATACTAGGGGAGAGCTATCATGCATCTCTTAGTTGATTGCAAACTTTCCTTGCAACCACAAACTTGTATAGTAGTTCAGAAGAGCCTGGCTTATGCTCATTACCGCTTGGGTTATTCCCTTAGGGTGAGTACTTTTTTCCACCAAGGCATGCCCTCTAAAGGTGAACAAAAGTGAGTAAGTACATCCATAGTTCGATCAATCCTTGTTTGCGTTAACAAGGAGAGAACACATGCGATGCCTTTTCCCACACTAGCAAGCTTTGTTCAATTTTAAAAACCAAATTTTGAAATGTGGAGGCAATATTTTAGACAACCTAATATCACTAAAATTCTTTTGATTCTCAAGATCATCGTGAAGCGCGAGAGAAGTGCATACGCATTTGAACGATATTATTTTGTAAAGAAGATTGCAAAACAAGACAAGCACAAATTCATTTTTCAGCCCTCAAAGCAATGATGAATTCTTTTTATAGCACCAAAACCAAGTGTTTGAAGTTGTTTGTTCAATTTTTAAGACCCAAAATCAAATTGAGTGAGTTTTTAAGGTTATTTTTAACCCTTTGTGTGTTCTTTTTAAAGCCTAAACAAAATGTAGTTAAGTTCTAAAGTTGAAGATAACAAGATCCTAAAGATTGGGTTATAGGTGTCCCCATAGTGTTTAAAAACACTTGTTACAATTGTGAAATAGTGTCATAAGAGACCTTCTCCTTATTTCCTCCTTTTCTTTCTTGGTCACCTCAACCTACAAAAGTTGGTCAGTCTACAGAAAACAAAGCCACAAAACAATTCAATGGTCAAACGAGATCAAAACAAAAAAGAACATGTTAAAATAAATTTGAAAATTGACCCTTTACCCCAACCCAACATCGCAATCCACAAAGGCATCACTATTTGGAGCCTTTAGCGTCGCTCTATGGAAATCAACATTGCTTTGTGGAAAAAATAGAGATTGTGTTTGCATCGATATTTTCTCCAGCATCGCCCTTTGGAATTGGGTCAATCAGCGTCAAAATAGTCCACCCATCATCGTGATTTGATCAAAGGGTTAGCGTCACTATATAGCAACACTAAAATGATTGTGTTGATGTTTGTTTGTCCAGTGTCGATGTGTCTTGGGAAAAACAGAAAAGAGAAAAATAATGGAATTGACCAAAAAAATGTGTTAATTTTGAGATTCCTACCCTCCTTCTAGCGCCAAAATGTGAATACTTTGTCTAGACCTGCTCAAACATGGACAAACAAGCAAACATTAGTCCTTAAACAAGTGTAAACAAGCATTCCCTATGAAATTCATTCAAACACAAGAACATGAAATCAAAGCAAAATATCAAGTATTCTACTAATGAAATCCTATTCTAATGCTCAAACCATCATCCCATAGGGGAATTGGTGCTTCTTTGATGTGGAAAGAAGCCATTTCCCAATTCCTTGATAAACTTGATGATAGATGTGTGATTCTTGATGCAAAATGCCAATAACCTAGCTATGGATGATGAATTCTATGCTAACTTTGGATGAAAGTGTGGATGAAATTGTGGATAATGAACTTGTATCAACTTGTGGATCCCAAATCAATAGAGAAGGCCTCTATTTATAAGGAAGAAGGATTGAAGAGTGAAGAATAGGAAGAATGTGGGATTAAAAAAAGGGACCAATGGCATTGTGTCACTTGTCAACATGCTAATGAAGGAGAGTGGAGCACATTTTGAACAATGTGCATGTTTAATGCATGTAGGTGAAATTTGGATTTCAAGAGGTGGCTTGTGTAAGAGGAGGTGTAAGAGGAATTAATGCCAAGGTGGCTCAAGGAGAGGACATGTAAGAGCCTTTAATGCAAAGGTGGAGGACAAAAGTACTTTGGGAGGGAAAAGTCAAGTGGGTGGAATATTCAAAAGAATATGCCATATTTGAATGAAAATAGGGTAATTTAAATCAAATAAATTGATTTACATGTGCAACTTGACCAAGGTTGACTTACCCAAGGGTGGAGTTAGAAGCTAGAGGAATGGGGGATTAGTGTTAGAAGTTAATTAATTTAGGATTAACCACTTAGATGAAATTAGTTTGATTGTGACATTTAATTTAAATATTTTGAGTTTATTTAAATCAAATGACAGGATATTGGAACATTAGTAATTTAATTAAATAAAATGATTTATTCAATTAAATGAAGAACATTAGGATTTAATTAAATAAAATTGATTATTTAATTAAATAAAGAACATTAGGATTTAATTAAATAAAGTTGATTTATTTAATTAAATGAAGAATATTAGGATTTAGTAAAGTTGATTTATTTAATTAAAGGAAGAACATTAATTAAATAAAGTTGATTTATTTAATTAAATGAAGAACATTAGGATTTAATTAAATAAAGTTGATTTATTTAATTAAATAAAGAACATTAGGATTTAATTAAATAAAGTTGATTTATTTCATTAAAGGAAGAATATGATGAAATAATTTGATAAATTACATTATCTAATTTTAGGAGGAATTAAATTAATTAAATAAAGATTATTCAATTACTTAGTTAGCGTAGAAATGATTAAGGAAGAATCGGTGATTAGTGGAATCAAGATGCTGGATCAGATGGAGATAGATAAATTAGAGGGAGAGAGATTAGAGATAAAGATATATGGAAAGAAAGGAGAGGGGATAGGGAGGGAGGTGAGGAAGAGATGGGGGGAGATAAAGGGAGGTGGAGAGGGAGGAAGAGGGGGAGGGATGGAAGATGAGAGAAATAGGGTGGAAAGAAGGGGAGAGAGGAGAAATGAGAGGGAGAGAAGAAGATGGGGGAGAGGGAGCAACAGTCTAAAAGAGATAGAGAGGGGGAGACAGAGATACATAGAGGGAGAGGGAGAAGGAGACACATAGAGACATAGATGGTGAGATAGACTTATACAAAGATAGAGATAGAGCAGGAGAGGAGTGGAGAGAAAAATAGAGAGAATCAAAGATAAATAAATAGAGAGGGAGGGGAGAGAGAAGGGGAGATAGGAGAGGGAGAGAAGTGGAGAGATAGAGATATATGGAAGAGAAAGAAAGAGAGGTGTGGAAATTAATTATTAATGAAAGTGGACAACTTAAATATCTGAGCGGATGCCCTAACTTATGCCATAAAACTTTGATTCTGCACTCAAAACAAAAAAAACAAGGCACCAAATCATTTATTGATTCCACAAAATATCTTAGAAACATTAAAATGTTCAACCAAAGCCTATTTCTTATTTATAACATTACAAACAAATGTAAATAGGTCTGCACAATCATATTAGACCATTCTCCAAACTTTATTCAAGACTTTTTATCAAATACCAATTTGTAACCCTCTTGATTGCTCTTCCAAGCATTGTAACAATGCTAGGGCATCACCTAATGAACCAAAATCTTAAAAAATTACACATGCAACATCAATAATCTTGAAGAAAAAAATATAATTGACTTACAAACCAATTTTCAGATGATTCCAATCAACATAAAAGGAGTTATAAATTTTTGAAAGCTTGTTGCCCTATCAAAATCTGAACTTGACAGTTTCTACAGTCAAAATGAGCATATCTTTCTTAATATTTAATGAAATGACCTCAAACCAATTCCAAACGAAAGATAACTCATTCCTCTATCTAACCATATATGATTTAGTTCATTTTTATGCCGTAATTGCATGTGCAATTTTTTGCAACATGACTGATACAGAGAAATCTGGAAAATTGTAGTCAATAAAACCACCATAACTTCCACAAATCAACACCAATCTGCATGAGACAAAGTTTATTTGGAATTTTATTGAGAGTAATAACACATTAAAACATTTATAAATGTACTCCATCCCATAAAATTGTCATACAACACCAAAAACTAGAGAATTTCTGTGAAAATATGCATAAAATCAAAGTTTTTCCATTATTAGATCCAAGGATTCAATCACCAACGACCACAAAATGATTACAAAATCATTTTTAAAGGAATTTAGACCATGTATTATCAGTTTCTAACTGATTTCCAACTTCCTACCCATGTTTAGTCCCTAATGATCTTTTAACTCCCTAATTGCAACTTTTACACTTTTTGCAAATTGACATTATTTGTTGACAATTTTACATTTTTTTTTGCAATTACTCATCAAATGACTTTGAATGACCACTAAAAATGGAAAAATGGAATCATTTACAAAATAGAATCATGGTATTGTGAATGTTATTTTGCACCAAACTCCCCACCAAAAATATTTCAAGTCCACTTGAAAGTGTTGTTGTCAACAAAAATTGCCTTCTTAAGATGCCCTGCCACTAATCTACTTCTTATCACCTTCATTTTCACTTTTGGTTTAAATTTGTCCATAAAAATTAGTTGTCTACCATGCTTCCCCTCTGAAATCAAATACCTTACTCCTTGATACATCTCAATAGCATGCTTCTCCCTTTGTCCTTTAACCTGCAAACAATCCCTTGTCCAAAACATTGGTAACACAATGAAATGATATAAGGTTACATTCCTGATACCTCCATCATGTTGCAACTCCTTGCAAACCTCAAAGATTAACTCCTTCATGATCATTATCTAAACCTCACCTTGGATATATTACACATCATTTTGTGCATTTTCATTAATAATGAATATTTAGATTATCTTTAAAAAGCTCATTGAATATAAAGATGATAATAGGAAGCTAAAAAAATGAGTATATTTTGTTTATGGAACCTAAACCACAAGGTTTGTCACTCTAATACTAAAACTAAGTCAAATTAACCCCTAACACCTATTGGAAAAGTCAAAACATGCCTTTCTTTCAAATTCACAAGAACGTATAAACCTTTTGAAACCACACATGCATGTTATGAAAGTGTATGGTAATCCTACTTATAGCGGAAGTTCGCATGATAAGCTAACCAATGGCACTATATTGGAGGATAAACCCACCTATGGAATTAATTTAAGAGGTAAGGGATGCCTCTTAGTGGAATTTTGAGTCTTGGATTAATCCATAGTGCTAAAATTAGTTCTAGTGTTCTTCCCTTGGTGTTATATTTATCTCTACAATTTCTCGTACTTAACCATTTCATCATCCCTTTCCCAGAGCTAGTTGTATCATAATATAAACTTGGTCCAATCTCACATTAGCCCCTTAGGTAATTATCCATTTCCTCCAAGTTGAATGGAACCTTTTGTACCAATGCATCTATGTTTTCCTACCCTAATGGATCAAGAATTGACATCACCTTAACAATCTTCTTTATGTCATAGCATATCTCTGAAGTGCCTTTGGCATGCTTTAGATGTGTCAATATTAACTAGATTGAACACATTAATTTTAAATTCTCTTAACACATTCCATGACAATAAAATGACTCATTTGGATTAAGGATTACTTTCCTAAACCATTCCTTCATATTCAACAATCCCTTCTCACACCCACATCATAATTCATATCCATGTTAGTTGTAATGAGTGTTTTAAACCAACAATCAATGAATCATAGGATAGAAGAAAACTCATTATGCACAAGGATAATAATCAAAGAGACTGAAAGAATCGATTCACTAGATATGCTCTTCATTACTGTAATAGACCAATGTAAAAAAATAAGTCATAACAAGAATAGGACCAAAAAAAACTAGGAAAAGAAACCTTGTAGGCTACATTAATAAGACATTGATTGCAAGAATTTCTTCCATGATGTTTAAATGACAAAATATCAGCTAGCTCAATCTTTAGTCAAGTAGTATTTCAATCACTAATTCTTAGACATCCATCATGATTAAACATCACATATCATAATCCTTTTTAACAATCACTAGAACTGTAGATAATATTCAATCATGTCATAGGAAATAAATCATCAAAAATTATAAAGAAAGAGAAGACCAACTATATAAGCTCAACAAGCCACCATACAAAAATTATATTTTGTAGAAAATAAAATAAACTATATGTTGACATAGCATATATATTTTGTATATAAACTATATGTTGACATAACATATGTATAAACTATATATTTTGAATTTTGGCCCTGTGCGTGCAGGAGCATAACATAGCATACTGCACCAAAACCCTAACTAGCTAGAGAGTTGCACCAAGAACCACTGCATCCAGCCCCTGAGTGGAGAGTTACAAGACTTCACTGGACGAGTGTTGCAAGGCCATTGAGTCAAGGAGGAAGACTAGGAACCATTTGGCAGGAGGAAAACCAGAGTGAGAGGTGAGGGCACTCAAAAAGGGAAAATCGACCAAGGGACAATGACTGTAAGTGATTTTTCCCCCACATTTAGAAATCTTGTTGCAAGTACAATGATTTAGACTTTTTTTGTTCCCATCGAGGTGTTGCATGCTATATTTTGGTCAATTCGAGCCAATGTCCCATTGAAAAACCCAAGTACTACCTAGTACTGGTGTCTAGTTAGTTTGAACAGCCAAGCTTTGAGATGTTCAATCAGTTGGGTCACCATTTTTGGCTTGTGAACTGCAGCTTTTGTATCTATCTTAGCATATTTTTTCTACTATAAGATTGAAAGGAATTCTCGTCACATAATAGCACACGAAGTTCACTAAGGTTCAAATTTCTAAACTTCGATGAAATAAATTTACATATTGAGGTCCACAAATGATCAAAGGGACTAAAAACAATACATGGTCCCTGAGTGCAATGAAAAATGCCTAGTGCCTATCCATAAGAGAACTTATAGAAATACATGA